>VXBQ01014497.1:264180-318548 GCA_013400175.1 Phainopepla nitens
GGCGCCGCCGCGGAGTTGTAGCTCCCAGGAAGCCGCCGCGCCCCCGCGCAGCCGCCGCCGCCGCGTCCAGGCCGCCCCGGGACCCCGCTCCGCCAGCCGGGTAAGGAGCCGGGGCTGCTCCGCCGCCGCCCGCGGAGCGGCGCGGGAACTTTGGTAGGGCTGCGGGAGGTCTGCGCGCTGTCTCCTGCCGCGGCGACTGCCGGAGAGCGAAGCTGGAGAGAGCGGGGAGATTTCTGGCTTTTGGCGGGGGGATTTTCGGGGAGAGGGGGCTCAAAACGTCCTGTCTGGATTGCGGGCGCGGGGCGCTCCGCGCATCTCTTACATCTCCGCGGGGCGCGGAGCGGGGCGGCTGCTCCCTTCGCCGCCAGGAGATGCGGAGCGGATCCGGGTGCCCTCTTCGCGTCCGGGGAATGCGAGCGGATCTCCCCTCTACCGCCGCGGGGCTGCGGTGTCAGCGCTCGCCTCGCCCCGAGTAGAGGGAATTGCCAGCGTTTCCCCTGCCCTCAAAAAACCCCGAGCCGTGTGTGTCTGTGTCCTTGTACGTCTGTAGGTGTACGGATATCTGTACATCTGTGTGCGCGTATCCCCGTGCAGCCCGCGTGTGTGCTCGGCTGGGTGCGAGCCTCCCCGGTGGTGAGGGGCGTTTCGCAGCTCTGCTTTATGGTGGTTAATGGTTTACCCGGAGAAGTTCCCGACGCATGAATGTTGCAGGGCCCTTTGAGTCAACTCCTACAGACCCGGACTTCCTATTGCCAACCTTCCCAAACGGCTTTTAAAAAATGCTGGCCTTTGCCTCCGGCGGGTTGGCTTTTTTGTCTGTCTCCTCGCCTGGGAGATGTCTGGGGCTGTGCTGGAGGTCGGATGGCTGCAGCCAAGGTCACCCCAGTTCCCTGAAAGCCGGGCAAGGGGGGACACCCTACTCCAGTGAGATTGTGGCAGCAGAGGCATCTGCCAGCCGTGGTTTTCATCAGGCTGCTGGGGGACCTGCTGGAGCACATGGCTCCAGCACACACTAGCTGCTGAAGAATTACAAGAAATAAGAAATAAAACAAGGCAAGTGTGTTTACAAGTAAGTTTCTATGTAAGTAAGTTCCTGCTTGGTATGGGAAAAGGTCATCTAATGCCTCGTCTGGACCGAAAGGTTTGCTGAGAAAAACAGCTGGGTGCTCAGTAGGTCTGTGTCTCCTGCTCATAGCTGGGTGATTTATGCCTATGTGACAAAATCCTGAGCTTTTTCACAGGAATTCTTATAGGCAAGCACTGTAGCTGAGCATAGTCCTGTAATCCTATTCGCAAGTGAAAATGTGGTAGGAAGATCAAATTTTTTCTGTGGGAAGAAGAAAGGAGGAAACAATCATTCCCTTCCCAAAATATTTCCCATTTTTCCTAATGGTAGCCATTTGTCGTAATTTCAGGTTCAAAAGCTCTTCTTGTCTGAGATTAAATTTGAGCAGAGACTGGGGGTCTATTTCAGCAGCCACAGATATTCACTGGTATCATGCTGTCTTGCATGGGGTCCACCAGCATTGTTTGGTACTTTTGGCCAGGGAGCAGAGCCAGGAGGAGCCTCACTGCTTGTTCCAGGGCTCAGTATCTACCTGGCTTCTGACTCCTCAATTCTTCTCAGGTGCTTGGATTGGGAACCCTTTGATTCAGGTGAATGGATCTTAGAGCTGAGTGTGACTTCATGTAGTGTGGTGGGGCTTGGGGAAGAAGGCAGGTCATGTTCTCACATTTTCCTTTGGTTCAGTGAGGAGGTGCTGGCCAGCCAGCAGGACACGCATTACCTCGTCCTCACACCTATTCTCTGCATTTTTTTGTTTCTTGTCCTTCTCTGTGTAGAGGTTGAAGTGTAAGAAACTGTGAGGGGGGTAAAAATGGGTGCCACCACAGAGTGTCTGTTGCAACACTGTCAGGAGCTCTGCTGAGGAGTCAGCTCTGCTGGCAAAAAAAAGTGCTTTTGTTGGCATAGCTTAGTCTGTTCAGGGAATTGCTACGGTGCTGGAGCGGGGTTTGCTCTTGCAGCTGGCTGCTTGCACCGGCAGGAACTTGTGTAGACAAACCTTTCTAGCTCTCAGATGAGGCTGCCTCTCTGTCGGTGCAGGCGGTGCTTTGCTCGCTGCGTGCTGCAGCTGGCACTGTGGTGCCCCCATTCTACCACCCGAGCTCATGGGCATGGAAGTAACATGGGCCAGTTGTTGGGAGCTGGGGATAGAGATTAATTTGTAGCCTAAGCAACATTAAACTTGGATTATAACTCTACAAAAAGAAAAAAAAAAAGCAAGCATATAATCTGGGTTTAGAAATGTTGCAACTAAAAATACCCGTGTAACATGATTTTCTATTTTTTTACAAGCAAGGCAACATTCTTCTGAGTGTTGATTACTTTGACACGTGGGAGACAAGAATGCTGGTAGACGAAGGGGGCTGTGTGAATTTAAATTCTATATCATTGGGGTTTTTACTTACTTTTCATGATGTGAAACTGTAAGCAGTTATGTTGCACTGTTTGCATGTGCAAGATACACTGATACTCATGGGAAGAGGATCTCACACATTTCCAAAGGACTGCTGGAATTTCCTTCAAGCATGACTTTTAGGTCAAATTCAGGAGAAAAATGCAGTGTTTTCCACTTAAATGGAAGAAATACAGACTTTTTTTTTTTAATGTGTTTTCCATCATGTTCCTAGGATGCTTTCTATAATGTCTATATGAGGGATCAGTTTCTTTGTTCATTATCTGTATTAGAAAATTGTTTGTGTCCAACATCTGCACCTTCATTGAGCTTAACTTGGACAGAAGTTAAATTTCTTTTGGCGAGATGTTTATCTCATATTGTGTTAACTGTGTTACTGTATTGTGTGGGATCCTACCCGTAGATAATGAACAGGTTTGCTTTTGCAAAATCGTTGAAGTTTCGTTTTAATGAACAGAACTTGTTTTCAATCAGTGCCTAAAATTTCCATTGTTCCAATAATCCTCTACCAGCTGGAGAGTATAACAAACACAAACAGTTATCTTCACTTCATCGGTCTTTTGCTGTGTAAAAGGTTCCACAAGTCGGTTTTGTTTTGCTAACCTGCTAATTAACCCATTGATTTCTGCATTTCTCAGCTTACCCAGATAGATATCCTCTGCCTGTTGTCATGCTCTGCTAGCAAAATAATTTTGAATCCTTGAACAGTAGGGGCAAATACTCCATGAGGAGTTCCTTACTTTACCTCTTAGAGTCTTTCAATGGCTAGGAGAGAATTTTCAGCTGAATCTCCTGGAAATGTGACCTTTCTGGAAGTCTGGTGTTGCTTAATGACTGGGAGACCCACAGGATTGACCGCAGGATGAATTATGCATTCTCCTGCTCTGATTGTGCTGGAATTAGAAGGCAGGAGCTGGGATGGGGGGGAAGGCAGATCAGTCTTGTAATATAAGAAATATTGCACTTCTTCTGGATCACACTGCATGAAAGATGCCTTTATTATTATTAAAAAATACTGCCCAGTAGGTTTGTAGTAGATGCACAGTAGATACCAGTGAGTAACCAGTGTGAAAAAAATGGCAGTAGTACTTGGGTTGTTTCAGTGTTTCTTGTCCTGTAGATGTGTATCTTTTTAAAATCAAAGAAAACAGCAAGTAGTTAAGGAATTCTCCCTGGTGATCAATGTTAGTTGAGATACTTGGAAACCCATGCCAAGCAGCATTCCATTCAAAAGATGCCAGCTACAACCTGGCCAGCCTTTTTCTTCCCCTGCATGCAAGGTATTTCCCAGTGATTCAGCTGCCTGTCTGAAGTGGCACAATCTACTTGAAAGAGCAGCAAGAAAACTTAGACATCGCTGTAGCTGCATACACTGCAGGCATCAGCCTTTGAGACTTTCTGCCAGTTTTTTTTTGGTGACTCCTTCAAATATGCTAAAGCATATATGCTTTTTCTTTTTCTACCCTCTCTTTTTAAAGGAAATCAGGCTGCCTGATGGGCAAGAGTGCAGCTGCATTATTGCACGTTTAACAGCTGGGGGAAAAAAAGGGTGCTTGCTAGTATTTCAGTTGCTGTAATCTTAATGCATTCAGAGAGATGTTTAAGCTGATGGTATCTCTTTACATATCCACTTGGGTTAGAAAACACTGGATTGGTGACAGGGACTGACAGCAACACTCGGAGACTTCAAGGGTGGAAGGCATGGCTTGCACCTACAGAGATACTTGCTGAAAAACAAGCTTACTGAGATCCTGACATGTTTGCCAAGAGCAACAGCTAAGCTTGGGCAGCTGGTTTAGCAATTAAATAATGTTTTTGTTTTGGACAATGGGTTTATCGTAAGGAATTAGCCAGTGGACTAGTCAGAGTGGCAAAGGGGTTTGTTTTTGATTCCCCAACCATGCAGCATAACAGCATCAGGCATGTATTTCCCAGCAATGGGAGTTCAAGAAGCATTTCACACGAGTTGTCTGGGAGTGGGAGCATGTACACTTGTGTGTCCCTTGTGTGTAAACCCCAGATTCTTGTAATCTCTTGAAAATAAAAACGTGATGGATGGCACAGCTTGGGCATGGAATAAGGAAATACATGGTGCCTTGTGCTTAGAAGTTGGCGTGTGGCTCATGCAAAGTCATTTTAGAATAGTCGGGGGCGGCAGTGGGAGGAGGGAGGAAAAGAAATGCCTTCAGGGGGCTGGGAGCCAGCACGTGGGCGTGCTGCAAGCCGTCCTCGCCAGCCTTCCGCACCGCGCTTCTCATTCACCTCTGCTCCGCACCTCCTGGCCTGCCTGTGCAGAAAGGAGCTTTTCCTTGCTCGGAGGTAGCAGGATTTTTTTTCAGACTTTTTTCTTTCTTTCTTTCGAAAGGGCATTATGCGCAGGATGCTCTGTTCTTGGCAGCTTGCCCACTGTGTGAGGGGAGAAATCTCGCTGGTTTGGTCACAATGCAGATAGCCACTGTCAAAGCCAGTTAGCATTTGCAGGGTATCCTTTCCTTTTTCTCTTAAATAAAGCTTTTCTTATTTAGCAAGCAAATTTTTTTTCTCCAAACACAATCACTTTCTCTTTCTTAAAACTTACCTGGGGAGAAGCAGACTTTTTTGTAGAGCAGTTTGGGGCTGCTGGATGAAAGCTGCTTGTGTGTGAGAGGAGAGTGGGAGTTATATGGGAAGATGTTGTGGATGCATAATCATTAGCACCAACTTAGATTATGAAACGTGTGTTCAAAAAACAAAAGCAACCATACTTCACAGTGCTTAGGAAAGGACCTAGAAGCAACATCTGCTTACTATGTTAGAAGACACTTGAAAACCCTGCATCTCCTTCGCCAGAGCTGAAGGGAAGGCAGCAGCTTGAAACCTAGGCTTGGGAGCAGGGGCCTGGCAGGAGCTGCCTGGCCAGTGGGTATCACAGGCAGCTGCCTTTCATCGTCCTCTGCAGAGTGATCAAAGCACTGTCCTGCAATGAGATGGGGTTTCTGCTTTTCCTTCTAGTTTCCAATTCAAGATTCTTTTTCAACAGTCAATACCCCTGTGTCATGTGTCATCTCTCTGATCTCCCCTCTGTGGTGTCCTCCCTCCTAAAGCTCTTGTACTGAGAGAGCTGGAGTCACTGTACAAGGTGGGGGGAAGGAAAATGGAGTCAGCATATGAGGCCCTCCATGGTCAGTCACCACGATTTTTGCTGGGCTGAGTTTTATTGCTCTTGAGCTCATGTATATCAGCTTTGCTTCAGAGGGGTTCTGGGAGGCTTTCTAGAAAATGGGTGCTCCTGTGTGTAAGAGTTTATTAAAGGAGGCACTTATGCCAAATAAAACGTAGGTTGGAAACAGATATTTGACAGTTGTGGAATCACATGTGTTTCTGAAAGTTAGAATCATTTAAATGGGAATGAGCGCGTGCTTGTGTCCAGCCTCTCTAGTGGCTTTGTGCAATGAACCCTGGATGGCTGCATCCAGGAGGAAGATGGCAGACCAAGACTACCACTGACGTAAGAAGCCTGATTTCCCCAAATCCCATGGCAAATGGTTTCCCTTGGCTTAGGCTTGATGTGAAGCAAACTGGCTGAAATCAGTTTTGGGAGACCTTTTCATTTCAGGTGGTTCCCCTGCTCATCGGCTGGGGATGATTCACTGGGTGCTGCACCTCCAGTGATGGCTGAAGCCCCTTCTCTGGATGTCAAGAATTTGGTCACTGCGTGTGTCTGCCCCTCAGGGAACATGATGTGAGCCTGAGGTGGTGTGCTCCTCCACGCCAGGCTCGTCCCAGGAGCAGCAGCTCTGCCAGGGCCAGTCAGAGTTTCTTCTAGGGTTATCAGAAGATGCATCGAAGATAATTTTTTTTTAATAGAAATTAGATTTCATTCCAGCTGGGGGTAATTGAAGCAGTGGTAATGGTCTGAAAGTAAATGAGATTCAGCTCTGTAGACTGCAGCCACAACTTTCTGTTCTGCTCATGTCATGCTTCTTAAAATGGCATTCATCCCTAAATCTGGCCCTAAAGCTCTGTTACAAAGAGCTGTGATTGTCTCAGGAGATAGGAAAAAAATCACACTTTGATTTTAATTCGTTCTCTAACCCTTGTCTTCCATCTCCTTAAGGATTCCCTGAACCTGCAGGCTGAATTTCCCAGCCAGGTTTGTCCCCATGGGAAGCCTCCTGACCCCAGTGGGATTTGCAAGGGAGCAACGAGTCCGTCTTGTCCTGTTCAGATGGAACAGCTTGCAGCTTCAGGCTGAATAATCTGTGATCCAGCAATGCTTCTCTACCAGTCACAAAGGGGAGAGGAACCTTTGCAGGGGAAAATTCCATTGCTGACACCTGCCGAGGTACCAGTGGACTGTCCAGAGTGGAGGACGGATGCAGTTGCTGAGCCTGTCACAGGGGGGGATCTCCCTGTCTTTCTTCTGACAAAATGTCTTGGTATACGCGGATCTGATCTGCTCAGTCACACCAACTGTGATTTCTCTTCTCTCAGATCTCTTGGTGTTTGACTGTGTCTTTCATGGCTCCTACTGGGGGCTGTTGGCAGGCTGTTCACGTGGGGTGTGCTGTAGCTTCCCAGGAGTCCACACCCCTTAAGTGAGGCAAGCTGTTCCGAACGGATAGCACCAGAACCAGCTGAATTTACTGAGTGCTTACTTTTATGGGTGTAATTCAGAAGGCACAGTTTGGAAGTGAAGGTACACTTGCTGGTCATTTCCAGAGCTCTGATTTGTTGCTGGACACATTCAAGGATGATCTGCCCCAGCATTTGGCTGAGCCATCACATTCTGAGCACCAGGGGCTTCACAGCCAGGTGTTGGTTAGTCCCAATTTTGTTGGGACATTTTGAATTAGCTGTGCTGAGCTTTGTTTTCAGATGCTTGATGCCCACTGCTGATGCTAGGATCGTCTATGTTTCACTAATGGGTTTGATGGCTTTTTATGCTTGGTGGGGGAACGTTTCTAATAAAAATGCTTTGCACTGCTTGCTCAGTTCCAGGAAGACGTCTCAAAAATATTTTAGTGGGAGTTTTGACATTCTTAAGCTGCATGCATGCTAAAGTCCAGGTTGACTATTAAATAATGGCTCCTCAGGGGCTTGTGAGAAGTGTGCTGTGAGGTGGAGCAGCCTTAGATGGAAAGACGAAGTGTCAGCGGCATGTGAGTACCAGGAGGGGTTTAATGCTGTGCCTGCTGCTTTCCACGCGAGCACACTCCCTGTGCGGTGCCCAGTGCTGGAATGCAACAGGGCCTGAGGAAAATGTGCAGGTGCTGGGGCAGAGCCGTGCTGCAGGCTGAGCTGCTCGAGGCCAGCCACCACTGCCACCTCTCTCTGTGACCGTGACATCCCTGTGTCTCCGGCCGCAGCCTGTGACTGGTGCACTGTGGGGCTTGCAGAGTGCCAGTTTGTCACTGCTTGTCTCCTCTCCTCCTCAGCTCACCCTGCTGCCCACATCAAGCTGTGGAGATGCCAGGCTCCTGCTCATGATATCAACCTCCATTATATCATTTAAACCCATTTCTTAACTGGTAGTCAGAAGTGGGTGAAATGAGAGGGAAAAATCCCTGACTGGAGTAGCAACGGTGACATGTCGCAAAGATGTCAAGGTGGTCACCATCAGACTTCTCCAAGAGCTTGGCTTCTCTCAGATCATGGCTCCCACAGAGTAAAAAGACAAGAGGACTTCCAGCATTGTCATCCAGGTGTCCTTGTGGCTCCTGAGGAAGAGTTTCTCCAGCTGAGTTCCAGACAGCCCTGCTGCTGGCTGAACACATCTGCACGTGCCCTGGTTGTGCTGGGGCAGACTGGGCCAAGGTAAGCTGTGGGCTGCAGGAGGGCTGCCTGTGAGGAAGTGGCAACCTGTCCTGGCAGAGCAGGGAAGACCCCTCAGCTTAGAAAAGTCTTTGTCACCTGAGGTTGATATTTTACAGCCTCTGAAACTGTGATTGATGTGTGCTGGAGTTTTGCACTTAACCTTGCTTTTCCAGCTCTCTGGAGGTTAACAAGACACTGGTGCATCTGTTTTGTGCTTCGCTTCCAAGGTGGTTTTCCCCTTATAAAGATGAGAGTGTGTCGATTTTTTTTAATGAATAAATGATCTGCCCGGGAGCACTAGTTTGTGATAAACTTAATTTAAATGCAGCTGCATATTCTGTAGCTGGAGTATGATTTTATGTAGCGTAAAAGAGCCTCAATATGCAGAGAGGATTAAGGTTTTGTGAGGCACCTTGGCTCTGCCATAACAGCTTATATCACTATAATTTGGGTTTTGAATTAATTCAGAGTTCATTCAGTCCTTGGAAAGTTTTTGAACTCTTTCAACTATTGATCTCTTATGTCCCTCCATCTGGTATCTTAACTAATATAAATTACAGTCTCCTGTATTAAAAGGCAGTTGACACTAGGTCCTGTGTAGCTGCTTAGCAAATCTTATTTTAGCAGATACCTCCCTTCCTGTGACCTTCCTCATTCATTCTATCACTCCCAAATTTTTATTGTGTAACTTGAATGTAATGTTTGGTTTAGAGCATCCTGTGGAGCAGGGAAATGCAACTGAAAGGGAGGCTAAAAAGGGGAAGAGAGAAACTTCCTGGCCAATGAATGTGTAATCGCACTATTTAGTTAATTGTACTAGAAAAAAGTTTAAGAGGAAATAGGGTAAATAACTGGCACTGTTCCTGTACCCTGTTTAGCTGTAGGCTGATTGCTAGTGTGCAAGTCAGACCAGGCAGTACGTGGCATTTCTCAATAGTCTTGGGAAAATAAATCCCAACATCTGAACAACTCTGTGATTCAGTAAGGGAAATCAGGGGGGCCGGGAGCCCAAACTGACGTATAATGCAGAAATGCAGTCTGGAAATTTGGGTTGGGGGAATTGCTTCTGCCTTCACCAAGATGAATCTGTGGCAGAGTAGCCCATGATGTATTTTGTGAAAAGGCTGGTTGGCATGCAGGTTTCTCCTTTGCACAAGCTTCTTCTGGCTTCTGTTGATTTCCTTGCTGTTTCCCTGGATCTGGCAGGGATCACTGCTTGTTATGATAACATCAGTCGGAGATAAGATTCTTCAGAAGGCTTCAGGCTGTCAATGGTTTAACTACCACATTGCAGCTGTGTTCAATAAATAAACCTATGGGAATTCTCAGAATGGGGTTTTTGGAGATGTGGAACTACTGTTAGTCACTGCAGACCTAGCTACTAATGTAGGTCCTACCTTTTCAGAGTCTGCTTCAAATGTTTCTGTGCTATAAGGAGAGCTCCAGCACTGCAGATACACAATGAACACGTTTAGAGCAGCATGGAGCATTTTCTAAAATCCCACAGGAAAAATCTAAGGCAATAGAAGTGTTCATTTGGTAGGATTTCCATCTCTTCTGTGAGCGCAACTCTGATGTCTCACAGCTAAGGCATGATGTTCCTGCTTGGGCAGGAGCTTAAGTCACAGCCTTCCAGACAAACGTGCTGGTCTCTTACTCACTTGGAGAATTAAATTTAACCTCCCAGGTAAATATTTTGTTGTGTTCTCAAGGACTTGTTGGCTTACCTGATAGACTGATTGCCAAGGGAAACTGAAGGAGAACAGGGCAGAAATTATACCTCCATCCCTGCAACACCCAGCAGATCCACTCTCCTTTGTTTTAAGCTGTTTGGTTGGTTTTTGTTTCTGTTTGTTTGTCACTTTTTTAGTTTGGTGGGGTTTTTTTGTTTGTTTGTTTTTTTGGTTGGTTGGTTGGGGTTTTTTTTGGGTTTTGTTTTGTTTTCTTTTGTTTTTTGTGGAATTAAATTGTTTTATTACTTGTTTGGTTTTTCAATGGTGCAATATGGGGTAATAGTTTTAAATCCAAGGAATGTTGCTTTAGACTAGATTTAAGGAACAAGTGTTTTACTATGGGAACAGTGAATCCTGGACACAGGTTGCTCAGAGAGATGATAGATGCCCTGTCCCTGGAAACATTCACTGTGAAGTTGGAAGGTGTTCTGAGCCACTTGATCTAGTTGAAGATGTCCCTGCTCATTGTGAGGGTGTTGGACTGTATCATCTTTAAAAGTGCCTTCCAACCCAAACTATTCTATGATTCTACATCTGCAATTCTTTTTTCTTTCTTCCCTGCTGAGCGGTGGACCTAGCTTTGCATTTCACTTCACTGTTACAGGTTAAATTCACCAAGCAGTGTCAGGGTGGCTTTGTGAACAGATACAAGTACCAGTGATACAGCAACAGGCTCCAGGTTGCAAAAATTTATGTTGGAAGGTAGTCTAAGTAAACTGCAGAAGGGAAACCCTGGAGGCAGAGAGCTGGCAGGAGTTGGACACCTGCTAAAAATGCAGGCTGCTTTACTGCCTGTGAGATCAAAGCAGCCTGGGAGCCTGTTGAAGCTGTTCATTCAATAGGAGTAGAAGGTGTTCCAAATAAGCAATACACGGCCTCCAAGGAATGTTTTGAGCTCCTCCCTGTTGCTGTTTCCTGATACTGTCAGTGCTTGGTGTTTCCTCCATGCTCTAGCAATATTACTGTTATTGTAGTTGCTGGGGATGTTGCAAGCACATTGCTCAGGTGAAATGGTGATGGGAGAGGTGCTATAGAGGAATCTGAGGCAGAAAGAGGAGGGCAGCAGATTATGCTGTGGACACAGTATCAATCTCTCTCAGCAGTACCAGCCTCTGAGATGATGCATGGTCCGAGGGGTTTCTGCTCTGCAGCCACAGCAGGGTATCAAGAACACTTGAATAAGCTTTTACATTAGCCAGTGCCTAATTCCCTAATTGTAGCCCCCTGGAGGTCAGGAAGCGCTGGAAAACCTGCCCAGGAGCCTGTGCTGGGCTGTGATGGCATCTGGGCTCTCTTGAGTAAGGTTGACAGTGCTCTTGGGTAATGACTGTCCTTTGATGGCAAGAGTGAACTGACCAACAGCTCTGCTGGAATGTAGGGACCTAGAGGCTCTGTTTCTGCCAGGGAGTTAGTTTTCTGGCATTGTGGGTTGAATCATATGTTGAGGTGGGCTCCAGGCATGGTGGCTTAAGGGCCTGGCATGAAAGATGGGAAGGAGAAGGGGTGAGACGTGAGTGGGAAGAGACTGTGCATTAGAGGAAGGGGTGAGTGGACACACTCCAGACCAGTTGGTCAGCCAGCACAAGTGCTGGCATGGCTGCATGTGCTGTCTGGATGCATCCACAAGCATGTGCAGAAATGAACAGCCAAAGCTGGGGTGAGGTGGTGGGTGATGAGTGAGCTGGCTGGGGGGGACTGGAGGAAAGTTATAGCAGAACAGAACAGTTCAGTTGTAAAGATCCTACAATGATCACTGAGCCCAACTGCAAAGAGACAGGATAATTAGTTCTTGGCTGTCTATGGAGTATTGCTACCCACACGTGAAGGGGAGAGCAAAATTTTGTGTCCTACAAGCCTTCATCAGTTGGCACTTGCGAGAAATACATAAAAAAGCCCCACCCCATATTTATAAAATAGCAGAGTCTATTTGAAAAAGAAATTGCAAATAAGGGAGTGCAGAGACAATGTAGTCCTGGGAGTATCTCCGCTGCTGCATGCAGCGTTTGCAGACAGGTCACGCCATCCACAAACGTGGCAATGTTAATAACTGTATTGATTTGTCTTAATGCAGTTATGAAAGCTGAACCTCGGAGATGTGGGAGGGCCTTACTGGTAATTGGCATCAATACTGATGAAGGATTGTATCAGCCAAAGGGGAGTAAATGGAGGCTAGAACAGGGCAGGGTAAACTAGTGACCAATACAGGAAGAAAAGTGCCCACAGCACTTGAGGCTTTTCCATGGAGTAGAAAGAATTCTGCTTAAAATGTAATACCTGTGACTCAAAGTAAAGGAATGGTGTTTAAATCACTTTGAAAAACAAGACAAAAGAAAAGTAAAGGTGTCTGCAGAGTTTTTGGTGCAAGCCAAGGCGTGTCTGAGGATTCTGCAGGATGTGGCAGAGCTGCAATGCCTGCGGAGCAGGCAGACGTGGGTGATATCTGACCCCTCTGAGGGAGTTTTACCCCTGTCAGATAAAAACGTGGTCTGAAAAAATAATTTGTCACCTTGGTTTCTCAGGTCTCTGAATTCAGCTCTTTTTGTAAGAAGGATCTTCACACATGATTATTTGGAGCTGTCTTCCTCTTAAGCTTTTTGCTAGCAGCTCTGAAAATAGTAGACTGATGCACTCACCTCTTCATGCCCAGCCTCCAAAAATTTCTGACATCTCTTCCCTTAATTCTGCTTTGTAATTGAATTTCTGTCATGAGGTTCTTCTGCTAATTCATTTATAGCATACTTTTAATTGTCAGTGAATTTGAATACTGCATGGACTGTAAACATAGAAACGTGTGCTATCCAGTTACCCTCTACTCCTGCAGGCTGGAACGAAAATTTTATATGATTTCATACATCCCTGAAAGTCTTTTGGGATGCCAAAATCCAGCATCTGGATTGTGAAATTCCATTTACTTTGAGCATATAAATATGGCCAAATAATATTGCACTATTTGGCTTGTTGGATGGGGAAAGTACAACAACTTTATAGCAGCAACACGGGTGAGAAATTAAGAGTTTATAGGTTATGTTTCCTATTTTGCCATTGACCAAGTTTAGTCCTTATCTTGTTTTTCCATTGGGGTTCATTTGTTTTGCAGCTTGGAGAAATAACATTCATCACTCTGTAAGATAAGGATATTAAGTTTTTATCATAAAAAGATGTTGAATCTAAAATTATTTGCTTAAATGTTTTTGTTGCTGCCAGGTTACAGCATTTATGAGTGCCTGCCCAGGGATCTCAAGAGTAACAGAAAATTTATTGGAATAACTTCCTGGGAGCAGAAGACTGGTGTAATTAAAACCTGCACTGATGAGGGAAGCTACCAGGATAAAATACGAATACTGTCATTTAGGGGGCACAGACTTAAGGGATTTTCTCTTTGTCTTTATTTTTCCTTCCAGGGCTCTTTGGGCCTTAGGGAAGTTTGCTTGAAACTGCTCCCGAGATGATGGGAAGATGCATGTGGGAATGTTGGTCTTCAGTACAAGCCGTTCAACCAGCATCACTCACTAGTGATCAGGGGAGAGGGCACCTTCAGGGGACGACTGGTGACCTCATGTCAGGGCAGGATACCCTGACCCCACTTCTGTGACACTTTTTTTGTTCTTGTGATTTGTAGAAGGAGCTGCATTTCAACTGGCTGCTTGACTTCTTTTCAATTTCTTCTGGATGTTTACTTCTTAAAACCTATGGAGAATTTGTGAGGTTACCATAACAATCAAAAAGCAAAATATATAGTGCTAAATTTTTTTAAAGGAGGAGATGGAATTGCAGTGCAGACACTCTGACTTTTATTACAATGTTTTTCTGGAAGTTAATAAATTATTTCTCACCTAGTCATCTTCTGGGTGCTTATGAGTAACAGTCAGTATGGGTTAGTTTGGAACAAATAATGTCAGACATCCTAATTACTCTCTGGAGCAGGCTAACAGGTCATGTAGATAGAGCAGATGATATAATTTACTCCAATCCTAGTGAGGTTTTTGGGCATGTTTTGATATTCATAGAAAAAAAAAACTAAGGAAAAGAAATTTTGTTGAAACTTATGGATAGTGCAAAGTAGGTGTGCTGACCATGTTCCAGACTCAGCTTCTGTGTGTGATTAGGCTCAGAAGTAGTGTTGGGTAAGGATTTCCAGGATTTCCAAAAGTGGACCCTATGGCATGGGTCATTGTTATTGATGCATTTGATAAAATGCTAGCTCACGCTCAACAGGTAGCACCAAACTAGGGGATGTAACACGTACTTGGCGGGGAGAAAGTTATTTGATTTTTCAAGTCGCTTTGGACAGAACCAGAAGATGACCTTGGAGGGTCCATCATTCTCACCAAAAGGCTTAAGTGTGCACTTGCATTTATCTCTGGTGAATGGGCTGCCTGTACTGAATACACAGGGTGGTGGGAGAGCCTGCACTGAGAAGTGTTGTGGGGTCACGGTGGGTCAGATATTGCTTTTCCCGCATCATCCTGCCCCAACAGCAGCAGACACATGCTTCCATAAACAGGGGGATGGACTTCGTGTCCAGTGTTGGGATCTCCTGGTGTTTTAGCATTGCTGGAGTACTAAAGCCTGCGTGGGGCACTGCGTTGCACCTCATGGAAGATGTAAAAAGATGAAAAAGGCCAGTGAGGATCTGACTAACAGGACGCAAGAGGAAAGGTGGGAAGGAATAAAGATGTTTCGTCTGGAGAGAAGGTGTAGGATTGGCACAAGGAGTTTACAGTGTCAGCAAACAGCAGCAGCTTGCTGTAATGGGAGAAATATGAAACCCTGTGTCTGTAGGGGTTAGGGCCAGTGGAAATGAATGCGAGTGGTATCATGAAAAGCAGGAACTCCTGCTTGTAGGGAAGGTGAAGTGTCAAAGGGGACTACTGGGAGGCTTTGTCTGGTGTGTCTGTGGCTGGGGTTTGGCATCAAGCAGACAACATGTGTGTGTTAGGTGTGGGCTGGAGGCACCTGGGAGCTAAACACGGTGGATTTTGTTTGCAGAAGTTACAGGGTTACTGGGTCAGACAGGGAGCTGGCAGAAAAGAAGTTGGTGTATTGGGTTGGAGAAGAAGAATTCTTCCCAGCTAAGCTTGGCCTTGGAGGAATATCATAGTCAGCTCTGTGAGAGAGGGAATCAGAGCAAGTCACTTGCTTTCGATTTTCTAATCCACAGATTTTGAGAGATTAGGAATCATGGGAGAAGGTGAACCTTGCTCCTGGTGCTCTTATCTGTGATTCTTTAAAGGCTGATGAACCCTCAGCATTCAGAGCTGACAGATGTTGATGGGATGCAAATTATTATATTCTTTTTCCTTGAGAAACATGCTCAGTGAAAGAAAAGTGATTTCCAACCTTTCAGAACAATGCTTAGTGGCTGCAGTAAACTTGGAACTAGCTCTCTCATATTTTTTATTTATTTTGTTTCAGTTTTTATATCTTGATGTAGTAATATTCTGTGGTATGAGCCAAGCAAACCTGAATCTGAACTTGATACTTGCTTATTTTGAAAAATGGCTTTTTACAAAAAATATTAAACCTAAGAAGGGTGATTTCAACAGATTATTGAACATCAGACGAATTTACTGTCCGAATTCAAGACAAATCTGTTCATTTTTTAACATGGAAATGTTTCTTATCTCAGGACAAATAATAAAATGCAAATGCACAAGAAAACTGTTTTCCATTGTAGGGTAAGAACTGGAGGAGGGTGTTTGAACGTTTAGACTATTTCTGGGTTTTTTTGAACAGAGAATGGTAGCTTTTACAGGAGAGGCCAAGACTGTGAAGGTTGACACTAAGATAAAAGCTGTAATGTAAAGTATGTTTGGTTTGTGTCTTCTCTTCCAGGTAATCGAGCCCCGTGGACTTTGAAGAGATTCCAAAATAGGTGGTGAGTATTTTGAAGAGGCTGGTCCTTTCAAGGCACTCTTTAATGTAGTAAACTAAATGAGAAATAGAAAATGCAAGCTTTGTTTTTAATTCTGCATTGAGTGCAGAAGTTTACATTTGCTGAGTTAATGGTGTGTTTAATTTTAAAGCTGGCAGGGCTAATCTTTGAGCAGGGATTTGTTGTCAAAATGTTAAGCTTTGCACTTAATAATAACCTTTGCACTAAAAATAATTTCCTGAGGTTGGATAAGTGAACTGTTACATTTTAAAAAATACTCAACTTTAGGGAAAATCTGTACAAATTACGTTGTATTTTTTACTAAAATCCTACGCATCCCACTGGGGTGGTGTTCTGTGCCAGAGAGCAACTTTAGGATTTTTTTTCCCTTCTATTCTGTCCAAGGTGTTAATCTAAAGGAATGCAACTTCCAGAGAGTTAAATGAGCTGCATAATCCATGCTAATCTCTGCCACATGTGACTGATTTTGTTCTGCCTGCATGTAAGGCTTCCATGTATTTCATTTGTATGCACTTCATTAGGTTTTTATGTGTGAGTAAGTGAAATGTTAAATCAGTCAAGTGCTGCGGGAGGATGAGATGGCTAAGGACTGCCCATGTGGTGCCATTGCAGGTGCAAAGCCACCTCTTAGGCTGATGTCAATCAGTGCAATTTCTTTTCCTGTGCTGGAGCTGGTCTCTCCCATGGTGCCAGCTGAGCTCTGCTCTGTAACACCCTTTGCTGTTTGTTTTTGTTGTTTCTAGAGAAATACATACTCTGTTTCCTTTTTCAATTCTAGATTTCTTTCCCATGAGATTGACCAAATTATATAATTACCCACTAATTCCTCAGGAAGTTCATTCTTTTGTTGCATTTTCCTAGTGCACAGGATACAAGCTATTAGAGCTCTTGTGTGTTCAGACTGACTGATGAGCTATGGCGGAATGCCCCAAACCTCTAATGGACTTCTCTCTCTTCCAAATCTGTGTATTTCCCACAAATCAGTTGCCTTTTGATACATATGGTCCCAAGTTCACTTGAAGTGTCTGTACAGGTGAAATGTAACCATCTGCACTGGTAATTTCTCAGGGCAGGGGAGGATGAAGACCTTTGGTGTGTCTGTCAACCTAAATAGGTGTTCATTGTGCTAGAAAATGGTTATGTTGTATTTATAAGGGGCTTACTTAACACCCCTTAAATGTGTATGTTATCAACTACATCTTTCATCAATGAAAGCATCCCTTATTTAGTAAACTGTCTTATCCTTATTTTCTGTATTGAGGCTTATGCTCCTAAAACTTGAATTTTACAAGCCCAAATCACAAATCCCATGTGCCTTTCACCAAAATGCTTTTATGAGCAGAAGCTTATGAATGTCTCCTCTTCCCCAGCCCCACAGCTAGGATGGGATCAGTATTGTAAACCTGCATAGTTTGTACTGCTAATTTCTGTATTGGGATCTGAATATTCAGTGGTTCTTTTTTGAGAGGTTGAAAAATGAAACAAAGCTCTTCTGAGGTCAGAGAGGAGTATGAGATGGATGACAGTAAGATCATGTGTGTAAAATCCAGGTAATTTCAAACTTTCTCTTTAAATTGTACTTACAATTGGATTTTCTTGTTTTCTTGTTTCGGGTAACACCTGAACAGGGTATGAGAACTGTTTATTAATATGTCTTTCTCCTGGGTAGTCTCTTTGGGTAGTGCTTTGAAAAGCTCCTGTGGTCTTTCAGCAGAGCTTGGGCTCATCATGCACCTTTGCTAACAGAGATTTGAGTTGTTGGATGTTTGTACATCACATTTTTTTTTATGCTTTAATGGTCTATATTCCTCACCTTTTCAAGTTCAGGTGTGTCCATGATTTCAGTTTGGGAATTTACATGATCCATACCAGAAGCAGGTACGTCTCCAGAGCGTAAGCAGCTCCTGTATGGAGCCTCTTCAGTGGTCTGGCTGCATCAGTTCATGTTTAGCATATAAAAAAACAGACTTGAAGGCAGACCAGTGAAATACTTGATGGGCATTTTCCAAAATGTAATGTGTGGCCAGTGGCACATGGGTGGCTTCAGAACAAAGTATGAAACTAAAATGTGTATGAACATGCCTGAAATTAGCTTGAATTTTACCCCCGCTAAGCACATCTGGAGGTGAGGGTGCTGGCCATGGAAGGGGGGAATTGGCATTTGGATGCTCTCCTGCTGGGATACCACAGGGTCTGATGCAGCAAGCTGCTTACCTGTGTTTCTGCCTGTAAGCACATAAGCAGCTCTGGTAGGGAAGACCAGGGAGCCAGACACATGACGGGAGATGCACCTGCCAAGGCCACCCTGCACAGGACACTTGAGTGGACAGCTGGGTCAGGGGCCCCATGCCTTGGCATGCCTTGGCTGCTGGGGTCACTGTGCGTGGAAGTTGGAGCTTGGATGTGGTCAGGGAGGCTGTCTCTGTCCCGGGTGCAATGCAGGGGGGGCCGTGGCAGTGGCATTGCTGTAACCTCCTTGCTGTTCTGGTGGAGCACATAAGTGGCTGTGACCCATGGCCAGTGACAGCAGAGGATGGGACATGAGATGGTGTTGAACATCATTTCAGAAACTGCCTGCTGCTTGCATGGTCATGGGACTCTGAGTCTGGAACAGGGCTCCTCACTTCTCTGGTCCAGAACTGATGTGTTTGATGCAACATGAAAGTGAAACTTTTCGCAGCCGGACTGACAGATCTGTCCTGCCAAACTGGCTTTGAGAAACATTCTATTTTTAAACTGAAAGCTGAGTTGAAACCTCTGCAGCCTTTGTGTTTGTGGGGAGTCCCCTTGAATGGGACATTGCAAGGAGGGCTGAGCTTGTGAACATATCTCAGGATCACCTGTGACAAAACATGGAAATCAGGGAATGTTCTTGCCATTGGTGTTGGGAAATTTGTTGGAAATATGCTGTATGTTCTGTGCACAGAGCAAGGCCATGGGCATTTCCCCACGACCTGGTTCTGGCCATCACTAGAACATCCCCCCTCACCAGGATCTCCTCATCCTTGAGTCCTGGTGCATTTCAGCTTGGCTCTGCCTCTACTGCCCTTGTCAGCATTTCCCTGCCTTCTTTATTGTGTCCACCTGTGTCCCCATAGCCAGGGTCTCATGAGATCACCCTTCCTGTGAACATTTAGGCTCTGCAGGAAGAAAAAAATCGCAGCAGCAGTGCCAGGCTGAGAACCAGGGCAGAGAAGGGGAAGGGAGCAGGTAAGATAAGTGGGAATTTGAGGTTATTTTCTCCTTCCCCTGGGCATCATCTGCACTACAGCTGGGAAAATCTGCCTTGTTTCAGAACTCAAACTCAAGTCCTCTTGGATAAAGGGAAACCTTTCAGTTCTGTTAACTTTTCCTCTTACCTTTCTTTGTCTGGAGGGAGCTGTGAGGGCCACATATCTGCCATACATAAAACTATATCATGGGTACAGGAGGGGAGATGGAAGGGCAATTAACTGGAAAATGAATCTTAAAAAAGAAAAAATGAGGAGCACAATAGCAAATGAAGAACTTTTTGTGAGTAGCTTATGTAACAAAGTAGTTGATAATAATTCATTATGGCTTAACATGTCTTTAATCAAAGTTTAACCACCTTTAAAAATTGCTATTTGAATCTTTATCTTTTACATTCTTATTATAAATAGGTTTTACTGATGTCTCTTCTGTTGAGACTTTTCTATGTTGTACTGCATGGTTGCTTTCCATATTCACTGTTTGCTCATTCAAGGATGTTAAGAAAAAAACCCCAGAATGACTGTGCAACCCTGCTGTTCAGCTGTGTTTGTTTTTATGAATGAGTCTTCTGCGTGAGTGCTCACAAGCTTTGGGATTGCTCACTTCTCAAAAACTTCTAAAATTCAAATTTTTCCTCAATTCTTTACTGTGATGGGGAAAAACTAAAGCAGGCTTTCCTTTTAAAAAAGTAAAGTGTTAGCCAACATTTCCAAGCTGGAAGATAGTGGGGCTTTATAATTAATTGCTCTGTTTCCTCTACTGTGTACTCTGCTCCCCCAAACATCACCTGCCTTCTCCATTTTGTAGATATGTTGCTATATAGCATGAAAAAGGAGTGGCTCCTAATGCAAATATCTCGTGTTGATTCACTGCTATACAACTGTTCATCCCCTAAGAGTATGGGATTACAAAGCATTATCATGCTCAGATTGACTCAGGTAGTACTATTTTTATTTAAGCTGTATTAAGGTATCGTTGTGAATCTTTGGTCTTGCAGCATGGGTGTAATACGATTTACTATTTTTATAAAAAATCAACATGTCTGTACAAATCCTGCCCATGGCAAGAGCTGCAAAGATTAGTCATGAACTCAACACTTTTTTTTCCCCCTTCTCCTCTACAGTGAGTTGTTACATATTTAATTTTCCTGTGATCTCCATCATCATGTTGGCCAGGCTTGGAATAAAATAAGACGGTGCCTTAGCTTATGGTGTCAGAGACTTGGTACTTGCTGGGAGAAGCTTTGGTGTAAGTGGGGGGCTTTGGTGTAAGAGGGAGTAAGGTTTGGGGATGCTCAGTGGAGTTACCTGGGCAGTGACCAAGGGAATGCAGTGGGTTTCACCCACCTGAAGCCTTGAGGACCCTTCTAATTTAAAAAAATAAGATCTGCCATGACCAGTAGTTCTGTCCATCCACCTTGCTGGCTTTTATATCAGGCCCCACCCATCTTAATTTTAAAAAAATGGTAATTTGGAATGGAGCCTTACCTTGCTCAGCTCCTTCTCATTACCCTGCAGCAGCTTAGTACCCTGGTAATGCAAAGATAAACATGCATCCTGGGGTTGAGGTTGGCTAAGGGATACAGTCAGGAATATCTACAGACAGCATGTCTGTCCAGCTGCATGCCTGCAGGTTGGATAGACTGCCAACCACCGTGTTTCCAGAGGGAAAGGAAAAAAAATCATGGCCTTTCCTGAAAGGGGAATGCAATGAGATGAGGCGTGATTTTCCTCAACTGGAACAAATACGAAGGTGATCAAGATAAGTTCCTTTGCAGTGGGTCTGAGTGGAGCTACCACTAAAAGTCAGCATGGTTCGTTAAGATGATGGGTGCAAAAACTGCTTCACCACATTGCTTTGGTGATCTAGGAATTGCACAGCAGAGTTACAGGGAGTATTTCCTGTGAGCTTTGATGCAGCTCCCTTTCTGGGGAACTCAATAGAATGGACAATGCCACTCCTAGACTTCCCACCTCCAGGATTCACTGGGATGAGGGCCTGCTCCAGGGCAGGGAATGCAGCACTGTCTCCTGAAGTGGAGTTTCTAGGAGTCTTTCTGGCCTTCATCAGCATTTGGAAGGAGAGGTGATAGAGGCTGAATGTGGACATCCTCCTGGGCTCTCTATCCTGGGACAGCCTGGCTGGTGAGCAGCTTAATTGCTGTAACTGGTTCATGGCACCCAAAGGCAGCAGGAAGCAGCTGTGGTTGTCTCGAGTGTGGTCTTCAGTTACGTGAGTATGAACCTACAGAGAGACTCAAGGAGCATTTCTGTCTCCATCAAGCCTTCACTTGAAACTAAGGAGGTATTTAATATGGGGTTTTTTACAGCCTTCTCCTTAATTACGAGGAATGCAGAATAATGTCAATAACTACTTGACTACTACTTTAAATAGAAAAACCCCCTGTGGGAGTGGCTGGCTGCTCCACAGTTCTGTGTGGGCAGCACAGCGTGTCCAGTGGATGGGGGAGAAGATGCTGTGGGTTTGCCAGTGCAAGTCCACAGCCAGGTTCTTGCACAGTCCTGTTCTCTCTGACCACAAGCTGTTGCAGTAGGTATGGAAATCAGCTGGTGAAGTCTGGTCTTGGTTACACCATTTACAGTAGAGGAACATAAAGTGCCGGTTTTGCCATAACAAAATATATGGACAATTTTGACATAGAATGCACATTGCTTTTGTTTGGCAGGCTTTGTTTGGGATTTTTTTGGGAGGGAGGATTTCTCCCAACACCACCAAGTGTTGCAGGCACATCTGCTGTCATGTCCAGGCATTGCCCTCCTGCACTGTGCTCTGGTGAAGTTCCAGCAGAGCATCAGCGGGGTTGGTGGGGTGCAAACTTTTTTGTGTGAACAAAGAGAGTCTCGGCTAAGCCAGGGAGTTTTGGTTTTTTCTGCCTATGCATTTTGTATTTATAAATATCACCCTTGGGCTGCCATAAAATCTGGTCTCTTAGCAGTCAAAAAAAATCCCAGTTGTTCCTTTCCAGAGAGCTGACATGAATTCCCAGGAAAAGCAGATGTGGCCATCAGTCCCTTGTCTAGATTTTGTTGTTGTCTGGAGAGAAGCATTGGGATCTGCAGTTGGACTAGATGATTGCTCTGGGTCTTTTTCCAACTAAACTACTTTCTTCTATTCAAGTGCAGACAGGACTGGAGAGCGGGAAGAAGACTGGGCTGTAAATCCCAACTGTAGCTGTGCTCCTGCTTTTGTGCAGCAGTGATGGGAGACATTGTCTTTGCTAGCTGCTTGATGGCTATCTTACACTCTAAAGCCTGGGAATTCATTGTCTCAATATTGAATTAATCAGTAAATTGAGTGTAGTAAATCTGTTACAGTAAAAATGAAGTGGATTAAACTACAGAATTTTTCATTCCACCAAAAAAATGTATTTGAACGTCATTGAATTTCAAAGGGAATATAATTTGTCATTTTATTCGATGAAATGCCACAGACAAAATAATTTAGGAAAAATGTTACTTTATTTATTTTGGGGAGGAAATTTCATTTTAGGTATTTACCATCAATAAATTATTTTGATTTATTATTTATTTATCATTATTAAGACATTAATTTATTTATTTATATTAATTTATTTACATTTATTTATTTATCATTATTAAGACATATATCCTTATGGGTGTACATCATGTCTCGTTGCTTGTTATTTGCCATTACTGCCTATTTGTCAGAATAGTTAATTTATATTGGAATAAAGAGATAATTTATATTGGAACCGCTAAGGCAGGTTGCTTTTAATTCATTTTTTTTCCTAGATAAAAATACCTTCTCTCTGAATGATAATGAAATATTTTAACACTGCAACAAGGCGCACAATAGATAGGTATGTTAATACAAGTGCCTGAAAATATAAACTTGAGAATGTAAAATGTGTGCTCACTGGTTTCAGAATATGCCAGGAATACCTACTGTGAGTTTTTGTGTGTTTTCTAACTGTTTTGAATCTGAAGAAAAGAGCTTTTTTCTTCTGTTTTGGTTGGTTATTTGTTTTAAGTTTGACCAAGCTGAGTTCATAGACTTAGCTCCTTAGTCACAGAGTGACGTAAGAGGATTGAATGGTCCCTGTTCTCCACTACAAAAATAGTGGGAGGTGAATTTACCTGTAAAATGGCAGCTGAGTGGAGGACTGATAGAAGATAGCAGTGCAAAAGAAGTTTCACAGCAGGCAGGCACTAAATGATGCATTTTGTGTGGTACCTGGGAAATGACTTCAGTGTCCTCCTGAATCAGTATGTTTTAAAGATCATAGTCTGGGACTCAAGGAAAAAGGGTTTGGTTTTGCAGGTTATCTGGTTCTTCAATTGCTTCCAGGTGTTTTACAACTTTGTGGTAGTGTTCCCCTCTAGCCACATTTTCTCTGCACCCTGGATAAAGTGTGACTCAGTAGGAGAGTGGGCCTCATCATGCTTTCCACCCCTTCTGAATCCTTCCCATGATGATTAAGAATGTCTAAACAAATGTAAAATTTTTATTTTAATTCTCATTACATCTCAAGCAACCATCTCCCAAGCTCTGCAAGATGCCCCAGGTGGGGATGATGATGTCTCTGCCAGGACAGCCAGGCATCCTGGGGAATTGAGCAGCATCCACCTCCATGGCAGCACCCATGCAGAACATAGGATTTGTTACACCTAAACACACGTCAAAGCTTGTAAGAAGTGGTTTAATAATGGGAATATCAGCAGACCCCTGAGTATAATGCTGCTGCTGTATGCTTTCATAAATCTAAGGTTTAGGGATGACAGTTACGATGCATGGCTTTGGGAGTATGTGAAAGAGCAGTCATTAAACAAAAATGGGCTTTTAAACTAATGACAGCTGCCTAAATGGCTTTGCAGTGAAACAGATTCCCTGAGGCTACCATTCTTTAAATAATACATTCTTCAATTTTTTAAAATTGACTTTAAAAAAAGCAGGAAAATATTTTGTTTTCATGCTGTAGTACTGCTTTTACATTCTTCCCAAAGGTCAAGCTGTGAAGCATTTGCTAGGCTTTAAACTGGAGGTGTTAGAAAATAATGAATGGCAATATTTCCAGTAATTCATTCACTATTATTCCCCTGAATTAAGCCACGTGCAATACCAGGGATTCACACCTGTTCCGAGATGGGTTTAGAAGTGAGTACGGGGACACTTTTCTCCATCTAAATTCAGCTTAGTGTTTAACCCAGTAGGTAGTTCTGCACAATATCTCTGTTATACAGAATTTTATCCAAATGTCTTTGTCAAAACCTCTTCCAACTCCTCCTGGTTTAAAATTACACACAATAAAGCAGCATGTTGCTTTGTCTCCTAGGACATCATTCCCAGCCTAAAGTCAAAGGTTTAAAGATGCATGTTTTGTCTTTTCCTCCATGCCAGATGTCCTGATGGACAATGGCTACCTATATCTGAAATACATTGGCCAGTTTCCTTGAAGACACATTTTAAGCAGGTTGATGGTTGCAAAGACCAACCTATTCTCAGTCAACCCCTTCCAGATCTTTTTAACTTTTGCTTTTCCCCTGCCCGAGTTTGGTTTCTTCCTGAAAGTGCTTGTTTGGCTTCTTTCTTCCTGTCCCCCTTATTCTTCACCTTTATCAGAACTCATGGGTTTTTTGTTCCTGCTTATATTACCAGGAACAGAGCAGAGGACAGAATAACCCAGAATAACCCAGTGATGATAAGTCAAACAGCAGAATTTGGTTGCTTTACATCATATCTCTTCATACCATATACAATCTGGAGCTCACTTCTTGCTCTATAAACCCAGTTTCAGCCTGAGGCTGGCCTTGCTTGCTGAATAACTCCAGATAATTCCAATTTTTTATAAAGCAAACAGTTCCACTGCAAATGTATGTGAAATCTGTTGAGAGTAGTCATATTTCACTTTCTCCCTGTCATGAGATGGCAGTTTAAAGCCGAATGTTTAAGTGCTCTCTGGTGTTTCTTGAGCCCTGCAAGACTGAGCAGAGGTTAGGAAGGATGGGATGGAGGATGGGCCAGAGATCCAGGGTCTCCTGACAAGCCAGGGATGTTGAGTGCAGCTTTAAGAACCTGACAAATTCTCTTGCAAATGTCACTAGAAATCCTGGCTCTCTGCAGACTTCGGTGCTGCCAGGAGATCTGGATAATGCACTATTCTTTCCACCACTTTTCTTGTTTGCCTCCATAGTCTGTCCTAACCACGAACGTGTTTTCTGTGGGCAGTTCTTCATGGAGGAGAAGAGCTGTCTAATTGTGGTGACTTCAGCCGTATTCTCTTCTTCCTAGGGAGTCATGCTCTGTTCTTCCTAGGGAGTGTGCTTGAGTCAGGAGAGAAGAGTGGAGGAAGAAGGGTTATATTAACTAAAACATGAACATTTGAACAGATGGCTGACCTCTGTAACACCAAGAACTGTTTAATTTTAGAAATTTGTAGGCTGTTTCAAGTTTGTCATGCTCCTTACAACCATCTGAGCATAGATATCCAACAATTTATTAGCTTACTGCAAAGCTTTGTTGTTTAATTTCCCTGCTGTTTGAAACACTGAGCTTTAGGTCAAATAAGCAAGATCCTGGATCATCAGTGGGATTGGTTCCCTTTGTGACAACTTCTTTCAAACCACTGAAGTCTGAGGGAGAAGTGATGGTCCTGGTCATGGTGGAAGGAGCTCAGCTCCTCTGTTTTTCTCACTTCCCCAGCATGCTCAGCCCTAGCACAGACAGGGGCCATGGAACAGTTAATTGTGGGCAGAGAGGAGACGGATGATCATCCTGCCCCAAATCACTTAAACGCCTTAGGAGTCTACCCTTGCCTGTCTGAACGAGCCAACTAATCTTTCAGTGAGCTGCACAAGTGAACACCGACTTATATGTGGTACAAAGAGGGAGCTGACACAAAATGGTCAAATTCCCCTATCCTACCTCTACCACAGCAAAAACTGTGCATCTTTTCCTTAATAGTAGAAGAACATCACTGAAGAAATCGTCCCCTGGAGGATTTTAGCTCTGGGCTGCATATCTTGAAAACAGGTGGTATAGGCCAAGTGGGTGGTGCCAAAATTCTTGGAGAAATTATTTGAATAAAAAGGTATTGGACTAGATCTGTAGTTCTCAATGCTTTTTGTGAGATTGCAGTGAATTCCCAAGAACTGTGCTTCAGGCACTTGTGTAGCAATTTGAAAGAGACAGACCATCTGCAATATTTGAAATTTGAAAGAGACAGACCATCTGCAAAATGTATTTATTTTTTTCCTTGGTTGTCTTCTCTAAATAAAAATGTGATGCTGTGAGAATGTCCATTCCATCCTATTCCTACGCTCCTCCAAAGTTGCCATTTTCTGACAAATTGTTTTTGAAAGTTGTATTTGGCAAATATCTGTTTACTTAATTCCTCTCCTGTTGTTGCTACTTGTCCATGAAACCCAAATCTCTTTGCATGCGAGCTCAGCTGCAGCTCAGTTCAGAGTATTCTCTAAAGTGTAGTTGCTTTATGCTCAATTGGGTGTTTTTTTAGTTCCCTTCCTTCGGTGATGGAGGAACTGCAGGTCCTTCACACCTGATAGAGGCAAACCCAGCAACTGCAGAGCCCAGGGCTGTTACAGAAGGTGTGACAGTTGCATAGCCAGGGTTCCTTGCTCACCCCAGGTGCTGGAGCTTCAGCACCCTTGGCACCCCATAGCTATAACACAGGAGTTTAATAGGGATTAGCTTTGCAGGAGTGAGTGTCTTCTGCCTGCAGAAAAACATGTGAAGGTCCTGCTGGCTTAGGTCTGTAGCTAACACAGGAGACTTCATCATTACCTTCAACAAAATTGTCTTGTCAGGAGAAGACTTGGAAGAAGTAGCTCTTTTCCTTTTTCGAGAAGTAATTTCCCTGGTCTTGGTGCCCTCTCTGAAGTGAACTTAGCTGCTTGGGTTTTGTTTTAGAAATAAAAAAGTCCTTCATCATAGAGCTCTATTCAATACTGTGCTGTTCAAATCAGTGAGGGAAAAGGGATAGTCCCCCTGTGACACTGATTTTATAGCAAAAAAAAATGATAAGCAAAATAACTGATATAGCCGATATTTTTTAAACTTATAAACTTAAGGCTTTCCCTGAAAAAGTGAGCTTAAGCACATCGTAGCATGTTTTCCCCATAGTTACAGCTTTGGCCATCCTTGCCTAGCAGTGGGTGTTTCTGGAGGAAGGTAGGGAATAGGGACTGTAGTTAGAAAGGCAAATGCAATTACAAGAGCAAACAGTTGTTTATATTCTATAAAATTGGTACTCATTGCTCTCAGTTTCACCTTCCTTGCCTTAAGGTTTTCTCATTAGAAGCAGTTTCTGCACATACCATCTCTTCCTTACCCCTTGGAGAGATCTCAGAGAACTGGGCTGGAATTAGTATCTGGGTAATCAATAAACTCTAATCTACATGATGGGTTTTTTTTCCTTTAGGTTCTTTCTGTACTGGAGAAAACATGTCTAAAGCAAATGTAAAATGAAGTAGGGTTAGATTCAATTTGACTCACTGTTACTATGTGCACTTAAAATTTTGCAATATGAATGTCTTCCAAAACAATTATAATTATTGCAAGGTTGACAACTAAAAGATTAATCTGCTACCAGACAGCCAGTGCAGTAGTGTCTTTGAAACAATTTTTGAGCCTCTTCCCTGCTGTTCTTTGCCTCCAAGTCTGATTTAAAGATAAGACACTGACCACAAAATAAATCGTGATATGTGATCTGCTTCTTTTTCAGTCTTCTCCTTTGCTTCAGCATTGTACTTCTATCTTGCATTGAAAAGTGTGTAATGAAAGGATCTGAAATCTGCCCTGAGCCAGAACATCCAGTCTTGTATTTCATTTGAGGCTTAAATTATCTCAGGGTTGGCTGGATTTTTTTGTGCACTTAAGTGCAAGTGCATGCTTAATCCAGGTGAATAATGATACTTGAAAGATTTTGTTGATGGGAGGTGTTTTGGTTTGTGTAAGCGGCGTAGGTGCAGAGCATGTGAAAATATTCACTGGTCATCTCATTGTCTGGAGCAGTCCTTGTAATGGAAATACCTGCTTATATTCTGATTTTCTTCTCAGAAGGTCTCTGCTTTTGGCTACATAGTGTAGAGGGAGAACTTTTCTTGCTTAGTTAAGGAGCTGAATCTGCAGCTGAATTTAGGGAAGTGACTAAACACTGTAAAATCCAATAGTTTGTTTGAGAACAGGCCAGACCACAGAAAAGACTCCAGTTTGATTCTTCATGTGTTCTACAAACTTGTACATTTTTAACATTTTTACAGCTACAAGTCTTAACACTGTGTACTCTGCTGCATCGAGACAGCTGACTCAGAGGAACCCTCCAACACCTGTTGATGCTGTGGACCTGCCTATGTGCTAGTTCTGGTTGTAATTGTCTTGCTGCTTAAAGAGATGTCCTCAAATGTGACCTGAGGTTAGAGGTTAAGCTGCTCCTCATTACTCTGAATAGCAATGATACATTTGGTTGTATGCCCCGTTGAGCCAGCTTGGAGCCAATGAGCAGAAGAGGAGCTGGGCATAAGTCATGGAGTTACTCACAGCTTCTTAACCTTTTCCTTAAGTTGTTTTGGTTAATAATACAATGTAATAATAATTCTGGACAATAATAGGTTTGCTTCTCTGGCTTGTGTGATGCCAGTTCTCTTGTTGCAGAGGTTTTGCATTTAGTTCTCAATAAACATCAGGCACAAAGCCAGTTGCTGTGTGCATGATTGACCACAACTTAATGAAGCTATAGCATATTTTGTCTGCACTTGGAAATATTTTCTTGTTCCTTAAAGGCAATTCTGCACTCTGACAGTGACACTTTCATTGGAGAATCAGAAAACTTTTGACCCTGGCTCCTACTGCCCCTTTTACATTCCCAGCTTTCTCAGGTACATGAATCACCTTTCTTAATTCCATACAGTGGAAGAAATAGTCCTGAAGCACTTATAAATTGTGTAGTTTGCATTTACTCAGTATGCTGAAGTTTGGGAGTGAGCTCCAGGGAGATATCTGTGCTGTGTTAAGGTTACTCAGAACAAACCTTGGTTTTGGTCTTAATGCCTTTGCTACCAAATTTTAGTAGGTAAAGGCGAGATAGGCTGCTCCAACTCAGCAACAGATTATTATTGTTTTGGTGGGGCAGCTTTGATGCCTCTTCAGAAATGACTCAAATGACCAGTGCTTATAAATAAGCAGTCTCCCTTCCTCTCAACCTCCAAGTATGGGAGACATGTGCTGAAGTCAGAAAAGGGATGCAAGGGGAGCATCAGGAGCACCCTTGCCTCTGGGTGCTGTGGGAGGAGGCTACAAGTGGCAATTGATCCCATTGAACCTTATTTTTAAGATATTTTTCTACACACTCATCATCATACATCATCACACTCTCATCATCCTCTTGTTTAGGTTTCTTTGTGAGCTGATTGTGGTCAGCATGTTTCAAAATAGCAGATTTCATGACGCTGTGTTGATTGCAAAGCCCAAACTCGTGTTGTTGTAAAGAGCAGGGAGTAGACTCCAGCCCAAACAAATTGCTCCCCTCTTGGAAGCTTGCCCTGGGGATAGGCTGTTCACTTCCACCCTGACTAGAAACACTTTCTGTTTTAACTTGATCATAGGCTATTTAATAGTTTGAAGGGGTTTTTTGTCAGCACTGTGGGTTTTTTTCCATCTGCTGTTCCCCATCCTAGTGCAGTAAAAACAAAAACTCCTCTCCCTTCTTGTGCTTTTGTTTTAAGATGCATCAGCCAAGTGCTGTTAGTTTCCACGTTCTGTACTTTTTTTTTAATAAAAAATTGTATAATTGAGGAACATTTTGATCTTTGTTCTTTTTTTTTTATTTGCATGACCTAATTCAGCTTGACTTTGGCAATTTCGCTTTCCCCCTTTGTTTCCTGACCTCTGACACAGCTGTCTTTGATGAGCAGCCCTTCCTTTCCATTCCTCACATACGCTCTACTTAGCCCTAAAAATCCCTTTTTGGTGATATTTTTTTCTCTCCATTTAGATAGGGACTCATTCCCTAAATATCTCCCCTACTTTGGAGTTGCTCAGTACCAACTTTTTATTTCATCTTTGCCATACAGATATTCTAATCTTCTTACAAGTGTGCTCTTGAGCACTTCCATCCAGTTGACTTCCATGCTGAGTTCCTTAGATTCCTCAGATCTTATGGGAAATTGAAAAGATGAATTTTTGTGTTTCCCTAAATCACCTCTCCAGGATTAAAATTGCCTCCAGAGTAGCTTTCATTGAGGACTTTCAGCTGCTTACAGTGTCTAAATTAGAACTGCCCTTTTCTAGTTCAGCAGCTGGAGGATTACAGTTGTTGTCTTCTGCTTCCAGGAATATCTGTGGTCAGCTCTTTACGTTAATAGTGGGTTCTTCAGTTCAGTATTTTGGGAAGTTGCAGTCCCACAGTAAGATAAGCCCTGTTGGCACTTCTGTCTTGCTGTGAACCTTGCAATCTGCTCTGCACTGGCATGCAGACTCAATAGGGTGTAGGATAACCTGTGGTGTGGCCCCTCCTTTTTCCAAGTAGTGTTGACCCCATACCACTACAGTCCTTTGGAGTTTCTTATTCTACTACCTGAGTTTTCTCTTGCAGTGTGCTTTTTCTTGGTATCAGTATGTTAATCCATGCTCTTGTTTCTTACTCATCATCTGTGAATTCTGACTAATTATCTAACATCCTATCTGACTGCAGCTGTTAATGTTCACATGCTCTTTGCTCTCCTAAGTTTGGATAGTATGTGCTTTTTTGTCCACATTTACCAATCCCCCCATCTGTTTATTAAAACCAGATGTGGAAATTAACTGATTTTCCTGATTATGCTGTCTCTAGAAGTGTTTTTTTTCTGTAGTTTAAAACTCCTGGCTGTCCCTGCTGTCACCACAGAAGGACTTATCTCATACACAGAAAAACGTCCTTTTTTTCCATGAATGCCTTCTGCTAGTGGAACACCCAAAAACTTCCCTTCCAGTGTCAGCTCTGGAACCATATGGATGACATTAACTCGTAATAGCTTTTCCTTCCTTTTGTAGCATCAAAAGGTCCTCAGGGATGATGCTCAGAGTCTAAGGCTGGTCTCCCCAGACACTCTCTATAGCCTAGAGGGAGGCAGACACCACCAGAGAGCATCTAAAATAGGCTCCTGCTCCAAATTGCCTTCCTGATCTATCGGCAGAAAGACTATCCTCTTCTGGGCTAAATTTAGTCCTGAGCCTGGTTCATGCCTGTGGTTGAGTTCTCCATCTGCACACTGAGACCAAGAGACCTTCTCTTACAGGAAGGCCAGAGATAAACTTCTGGAGGAAAAAGGAACTGGAATACTTTTAGTAAGAAGAATCAAGTGGTATAAATAAACAGAGAGCTGAGGACAGTACAGTGGAGCAGCTGGGGACACAGAATGGAAAAGGAGATGGGGAAGCGGAATATGATGGAGAAGAGTCAGGCCTCCAACACGTGAGCTATGGCCTTGCAATCAGAAGCAACTGAAATACTTTCCTGATGCAAAGACGTCTTGCATCATCTCTCCAAGCAGGAAAAATTAGTCCAGATTGCTCTGTCTAAAGAATTATTGTTTTATTTCCCATTAAGAGGGTAGACACAAAATCAGATTTCCACTCTGAGTTGTCTTATATTTTTAGCCTGTGATTGGATTGCAAATGCACACTGGATATTTACATTTCTGGAAGCAGAGTCTGGTGCTGTTGTCTTAACCAGGATCCAAGTTAATTTGCTGAGCTTCCAGATGGGAGCCATTTGTTTCTCTATTACACATTTGCAGGAATGCTTGATTTAATCTAGATTTTCTAGCTCAGTAATTTGCCTATTTTAGAATTCAAGCATTTTCCCTACCTCCCCTCTTTTTTTTTTTTTTCCCTTATCCTTGAGCTGAATTATCCACTGTGCAGAATAAAGAAAATGGATTTTACAAAAGGAGCCACCTGTCCATCATCCATCCAGTGTGGAAGTTCTTGGGGAGTTGATTGTCCTTCCATCTGCTACAAAAGGTTACCTAAGAGGTGCCTAACTGCATGACATAGCTGGTAGAGCCTCTTAGCCCTGTTTAACTTGGTTTGTTGAGGCTCATTACATTTTGCTATCTTCTGTGTTTTAAACTATTTAATGATCACCTTATTCTGGCGTAGTCCTTCTGCTGAATATAGATGTTGCTACACTATTGGCTCTTTCTCTGTTGTGGGTAGATAAGGCTATTTGCAGGAGGAGGTTCATCATTTTCCTTAGCAACATTCAGCCTCCAGTGCATTGAGTGGATTGTGATTGTATTATAGCCATTTCTTTAATGAAATTTTGAACTACATGTCTCTCTTTCAATCACTTCTGCCTGGGGTTCTTAGATAGCTGTGCAAGCACTAGGGGTATCATTGCTGTGGCGTACAGAGCATACTGAAGGAGCAGATGAGGTGCAGACAGGTAACGTTAGCTCAAGAGCCAGCTCTTTTCTTCATTGCTGCATTTTCCATAACAGCTAAGACTGTGGTAGGAAAAAATGATGCACCACGTTCTAGCTACTTTAGTTTCAGAATGAGTGTATTGAACCAGCTTGAGGTCAACTTTATTATTTCTTCTTCTTGTGTTACAAATTCCCAGTGCTCCAAATAGCCAAATGTCATTCCAGAAAAACAACAGAAGTGCTGCACAGAGAGTTTGCATCCCGAAGCCCTGGTGACACAGCATGCTCAGGGCGACAGGCAATTGAGAGCTTGTCTTGAGCAGGTTGGGTCAGCACTGTGCGGTACTTAGCCTGCAGATGGACGTGCACAATAGCCCTGCCTGGTGTCTGTGTTGCTTGCAGTGATGGAGCAGCTGAAGGAAGCTGGGTCTGGCAGGACAGATGCAATAGGCAACTGTCCTACATCATTTCTTGCTGAGGTAAGCTGTCTGTGAGGCAGTGATAATGGGAATGACATGAGGTACCAGAAAACATCTTTATATTTTTCATCTATACAACATAAAGTCTTGCTGCCTTCTGGTCTGGGACTCAAACCCCTAGGTGCTGGGGTGATGTCTTCAGCCAGGTGGTGCCCAACCCTTGCAGCTACGGTGCAAAGTGGGGTAGCTGGCTATGCAGTCAGATACTTATAATCAGGCCCTTGGTACTTGTACCTTTGGGGCATGAAAGGGTCAACGCTGGCTTTCTCCACAGCACAGGAGCAGACAGGTTTTGGAGTGCTTTATCAGGTGATGTAAGAGATGAGGCAGGTGAAGCAATACAGTGGTGTACCCAGGAAGGCAGGCACAGGCTCAGCAGTGTGGCTCATCCTCAGAACTGAGGGCAGGGGATACGTCTTGTACATGCTCAAAGGGTCAGGGCAAAGCTTGGACATGATTCCCAGCACCACTGGCGGGCTGTTAAGCACCACAGAGACAGAGGTGATGTAGTGGAAATGTTAGAGTAAAAGATTATTTGGTTAGCAGTTCTCAGGTCAGCCTGTCAGGTTAACAGACAGTAACTCAAATAGGACAGGATTTCTTTAGAAGGAATAAAGTAGTATAAGAGATGTTTACATTCTTGTCTTATGTATTTGAAGACAATAATGAGCCATTAGTAGGAGAACTGGTTTAATTTACTTCCAGGAACTGAAATGACATGATATATTTGAATAGGAAAATAGCATTTTACATTATTTGATATAAAAATTATATTATCTATTTTATTAGAACCTTGTTTCTTATCTTTCTCTACCACTGTAAAAAAGGATGAATACAAAGAAGACAAAAATTGCATTTGTAGTAAGTTCTGATATGTAGCTGAGAGATAAGCTTGTTGCATCAAAAAAGGCCATCCTGGAAATTTTCTCTCTATTGTGCTGTGCATGCAAACACATTACGACCCTCGAGGAGTTTCTCGGAGTCTTTTCCTGCCTTAGTGTGATCAGGACACTGAAAACATGGGATTATCCCCTATGCTCCCCCCAGTCACTGTGGTATGCATGTGTTGTGAAAATGGCTCAACACGGCTGTCTTGCAGCAGCCCGAGCTGGTTCAGGCTACCTAGGAAATCCTATTAAGTCAGAAGTGTCAATACAGTATGCACAACTTTGGTGCACAGGTGACTATTTATAGCTTCAGTAAGAGTATTGTGTGCACAGGGCTTTTCTTTCATGCCCAATCAGGGACCTCGACAGATTCGCTGTCCCTTTTACCTGCTCAGCAGGTCGGGTGCCAGACCTCTGAGACCACCAGTGTTTTAGTTGGAAATCCTCATCATCTTCTAAGAGCAGCTGAGGGCCACTGTGGAGGAGGAGGCCGTGATTTTCCACCTGCCTCTCTGCACATCATCTCCTCTTCTCCTGACTCACTGGGTTCGGTCGTTTGGCTCCTGGGGCACACAGTGCCCTGCTGTCACCATGAGCCTTGCTCTGAGAAGAGGAGGGGTGCCATATATATGTCAGTGATGCCATTACATTTCTGAAGCTCTTCTCAGTGATGACTGAGCTTTGTGGGGTAGAGTGTGTAGGATCAGGAGGCTGTAGGGACAGAATGTGGCAGAGCTGCAGGGTTGGTAACAAGGCAGGGTGCTTGGTCTTCATGGGAAAGATGATTTTGCACCCCACTGGCAATATCTGTTCATGTTTTGGTTTTTTTGGGTCTGTCTTGGGAGATAGGAAGGACTCACCTACAAGAAGTTTGCAGGCTGGGGTAATCCAGTGTCAGAGCAAGAACCTCCTTTGGGAGTGTGCGTTCATACTCCAGTTTTAAGCTTTGGCATTTGGCAAGCACAATAATAGAATGTCAAGGAATTACCATGAATTAGTTTCAAAATAACATAGCATTGAGTGGAGTACAAAAAATAAAGAGAATTACATTCTTTCCAGCAGCTGGCCAGGGCTGGGGTCCCCCCAGTGCTGCCAGCCCCCTGAGATCATACACAAAGTGAAATCCAATGTGTTAGCAAAGTGTGTGAGCTTACTGCATTGAATCAAGTGAATTGATTAGAGAGATTCTTGATTTTACTGGGTTTTTATGTTCTTATTGGGAGCCATTTGTCAGTCTGCACAGAAATCTGATTAGCTGAGAATTGCTGGCTCTCTGGTATATGTTGACCTGTAAAGTGAAGGATGCAGCAATAAGTACAGTCAGGTGGGCTGCTGGAGGAATCTGTAGGATTCTTGGAGGCTAGGAAGGAGAGTTTGTGACACTTGAATGCTTTTCCTTTCAGAACTTGACGATATTTGGCCAGAGGGTTCTTTGACAGCGTTCCTTGAGGGGACCGGCAGCAGGTTTCAGCCCTCTGTTGTTGCTCTGTGGGATGTCTGTGTCCACCCCTGTCGTGAGACAAGAGGGAGCTGCCTTGTTCTGGGTTGTCTTGTGTGAGAGGGGAGCAGGAGGCTGGTGTTACTGCAATTTCAAATCTGTTCCGTTTGCAAAGAGGTGAGGTGGAGCCTCAGGGAGTGGGAAAGGGAATATGCTGCTTCTGCAGAGCAAGGAAATTGTAGCTGTCTGTGGTGTTTCTGTGATGCTTCCTAACAATAAGTTCACTGCTCCTTGCACAGTGTGTTTAGTTAGTTAAGTAGGTTTAAATTCAAATCTCCTTCAGGAAATGGGGCACAGTATAAGGTTTTCCCTTCACCCAGCAAATACACCTCTCCATCACTGCGTAAAATAACCTGCAGTTCTTGAGCAAGGGGATAATTAAACTTGGCACCAGGCATCTTGGAACATTTTGAGAGGGTACTGGTTGGCCACTGTAAACAACTGGATAAAGTATAGACAAGGTGGCTAATGACACCTGCAACAACCAACAATGACCTGTTTTGAAAACCGAGTTTGGCCGGTTGAGATGGGCCCAGAGGGCTGAGCAAGAGTGAAGCAAGGGATGGCTGTTAGCTGACAAAATCTGCTGTCCTAAAGCCAACAGCTTACCATGTGTTTGTTAGGTTGGACTGGGAGAATGTTCCACTTCAGCTCTGAATCCTAAAATATACAAAAATGGTTGCCAGCTTTTCCAACAGATTTTTGAATTAATTAAGGCATCTACAGGGCTGCACTGGATCTACTTTTTATCCTAGTGTAGAGCAACACTCCAGTGGTTGGAGTGACCCAACCATGTTAGATTCCACCTTTTTATATTCACAAACATCTTATTATTGTTGAGGTTGTGGAGCAAAACTTATGTCTTCAAGTCTTGTAATGCTTGAAGCTGTCCAGTCCATCCTTGAGCTGTTGTGCAAATTCACCAAATTCTTCTTGTCTTGGAGGTAAAAGTCAGTAGGGCGATATTAAAATTGAGGCAGGTGCCTTCTTACAATTTCCAGTGCCTTGTTTTATCTCTCAAGTTTGCTTTCATCAAAACTGATGACTGCTGTCCAAGCAGTATGGTATTCAGCAAGTAGTGAGGACATTTTTTTGCTTGGGTTGAGGCATTGCCAGCAATCTCAGGGTGGTGCAGAGCTGGCATGGCATTTGCAAATGATCACTCATAAAGCCAGTGATTAATTAGTGTTTTCAGAGCTCTGAAGCAGGCATTTCTGTATTAATAATGTTCATGTCTAAATGGCACTCTCCTGGTATGGAGTTTCTCTTTGAACAGAAGCTGAAAACAGGTAATTTTGCCATTAGAGCCTGAATGTAGCCACATCAGACTGTGGGCAGAAAATGGGTCTTGTGTTAATGTACTTGCTCCTTGAAAGTTTTTGTTGCTTTGATTCAGAAGTCTTACTGCTCAAGGTGTAGATATGTGTGTACTGACCTAGCACCCCCCTTCCTTTTAAAGAAGGTGAAGTTTCAATAGACATTTTGGAAAAAAACAGGGGATCTTTCAACTTTTTTTTTTTTAACTTTGAGGGAAGCTAAGTTCTCTACCAAAAGTTCCCATAGTGAATGGGTGATCTCCTCCTAGCTCCAAAAATTCAACCTATTGACTGCAAAGCTATCTGCTGCAGGGAAACCCTTTAACTCTTTCCACCTGCCTGCACCTCTGAAACAAAAGTTTGAGGAGCCACTGGAGGTCCTGTAACTTGTTTATCTGAAACACTCAAAGAAGTTACAAGTAATGACGTCTGAGGAGCCGCAGAAGAGAAGCAAGAGCCAGCTTCTGGTTAGTAGGGATTCAAAGCTGTGGTTGAACTCATGGGAAGGGACTCATAATCCCAGGCTAGCTCTTCTTTCTCTGAAGAGTCTGCAATGAAGCTTTGGAAGTGTGAGCTGCAACTTCTGCCAGTGCCCCTGGATGTCCTGGATGGGTTTTGGGAAGGAGGGAAAGGGGGAGACAAGTTGAGAGCAGAGTCACCCTCATTGACCTCTCTCTTCAGGCTTTGCCTGCTTTGTGGAGAGACTTATTCCGTGTTTGAGAGACTCTTATTTTGCCAGTGTAGTAACAGGGATCCTGAGGGGCATAATGGAAATCCATGGGGTGAATGTCTGCTCTACATCATTGCCCAGGAATTTTTGAGCATTGGAAGGATGCAAAAGCCGTCACTGGGTGGAGTGAACGCGAACATGTGGTTTATGCATGTGGTTTTGCTTTTTATTTAAGGGAGAAAAAAAAAAGTTAAAAATAAACTGCTGGCTCGCCTCCACTTCCTGGTTCACTCAGGGCTGTGAGGGAGCAGCCAAAGGGATGGGGTGGCCAGTCCAGCCTGGAGACCTTCCTGCCTGAACCCAGGGCATCTGGAGGGGTGTGGTGAGGGGGTGAGTACAGGGCAGCCAGCAGCCTCTTGGGCAGCCAGTGAGGAGTGGGGCTGGTGATGTGGGGGTGTTCCTTCTCTGGGTGCTGGGGGGTGACACTGCAGTCAGTTGGTGTCTGTCCCACTTGGGATGGCTGTGCAAAGTTTCTCTACACCCATAAATATTTGTTGTGGGGTGAATGCTTAGGTCTTCCATCAGTCCCAAATGTACGTTTTGGTAGTGGTGGAAGGGGTTAGCTTTAAACTCTGAATTCCAGGGAGTAGTTTAGAGGCCTGGAATGGCTTAGAGGTCTAGGTGAAATGAGTGAGCAAGCAGAGAAATGGTGAAGCTATCAAAAATGTGTAATGTAATGGCAGCCCCTTGTGCTGACACAACACAATAGTGTGGCAATGGGGTGGTGTAACTGGTGCCAAAACTGGGCCTGAGAGCCACTGGGCACTGTGTGACACCAGCTGTGCCAGCTGCAGAGGGCTTTGCTCTCCAGCCAGGGAGGACCAGTGAGTGCTTGGGTGATTTGCTGAGCCAGTTCTGGGAGAGCTGCAGGGAAGGGAGAGAGGCATCTCCTGGCTGAAGGGATGGTGCAGCTGTGTTTGTCAAGAGTTGCCCTGGGAGTTTATTTTTGCATGAAGGATACTACATATTTTTTGTTTGTTTATTTTGAATGAAAACCTAATGACACTGTGTAGGCAGTGCACAGGTGATTAAAATGTTCCTAATACGAAGATGTTTAAGAATAAGTTGATAAAAGCGACAGGAAGTTGCATCATGTTCTCTGCTCTTTAAAAGCAGGATTGAAATTCCCTAAGGTTGTCATCAATAAGGTGTTGTGGAGCCTGATTCTGGCCCAAGCTGCCAGCAGGAACATTTATGTTATCCATTGAGCTAAATTTGTTTTACTTCACCTTGTTTGAACCTCCATGAACCTGCATCACTTGTCTTAAATCCAGAAACTAATGATTTGGAAAGATTTGTCTAAAAATACTCCTAAATTTTATCAGTGATTTCATGTCATTAGTACTACCAATGTCTCTGTATTTACGTTGCATATTTATACTTCACAGCTTGGTAGTTCTCAGAGGTTTAGAAACCTCCTGGAAAAATTTGTATCAAGCAGTGAAGCAACCTGATGGAGTAATCAGTGACTTTAGTCCTTTGTGATCTCAGTTTTCTGGCCTATATTATGTTTTTCCCACAGATTGGAGGAGGTGGTGCTGGCAGTTTCAGATGTGGGCTGGTGGAGTGGCACCAGGAAGGTGTGGGCTTGCCGAGCAGTGGGTTGCAGATCTAGGTGGCTAATGAGAAGCATTTTAAAAGCATTAGACAATAATGGATATTATATCTGAATGTAAAAGGTACTTTAAACTGTGTCTGGAGAGGTTGCAGGTTGCCCATCTAGCTGGCAAATCATCTGAATGTCAGAGCAGCATGGAGAAGCATCTTGTCATGCTTGGGACTTTTCTGAAAAAGAATAAAATTGATGGATGTAACTTTGAGGAAAGAGAAATGTGGCTGGTGTGGTGCAATTGGGCAATCTGGGTCTCTTTTCGCCTATTGTTTCCCTAAAGCAAGTCCCAGCCCTGGTGGCTCCACCTCTGTTGCGTGGCCCTGTGGGGGTGCTCTGGGCTGTGGCCACTGAGCACCAAAGCACCCAGGGAAGAGATGCTCCAAGGGAAGAGGTGCTCCTGCATTGACTGGAGCAGTGGCACAAGGGCTGGCAGTTTGTGTGGTGGGGGCTGCCATCCCCTTGTCCTTGCTGCTGTTGCAGCACAGGGATGGCTTGTGGCTTTTTATGAGCTGCAGGTTGTCCATCTGCTTGGTTTGCCTCTGTGGGGGAAGAATTGATTCTAGCACAGGGATGCTCTTGGTGTATCTGGCAGTTTCAGCTCGCCTTGAATTTTGTGACTAATTGCTGCAGCAATTGAATTTCGTGTCTGAAGGCAGCACTGCAGTCATGAATGATGGGAGGGGACAAAACTATTTTTTCTGTTTAGCTTCTCTGAATACTTATTTTAATCCAGCCAGTTTGACCAGTTTAGTTGTTGGATGTTTGGTTGGGTTTTTGTTATTTTGGGGTGTGTATGTGTTTGTGGTTTTTTTGTTCTTAAGAAAAAATAATAATCTCTTGCCTCTTTAATGTAATGTAATTAGATGGCAGAGCAAACTATTGAATGGCTCTGGCTAAAGCTGTGAAAAATTATTTTTAACTTCATGCTGTTGTATGAAGGGTTTCCCTTTTCTGCCTTTATGATGCTGGCTGCCCTTTCATATTTTAGCATCTGTTCCTGTAAGAATGTGGAAGGAAATGAGCTGGCTCAGCATAAAATGAAACCCAAACTAATCTCACGCTGTAGTAAATGCTCAATAGTCTCATTGTCCATGGGCATTTCAGCAGTGAATCCAGTGGGGGAAAAAGCAAAACCGGCATTAAAACCTGAAATAGATGGCAGAGAAAGCACCAAAGCTCTTTTGTTGTTTTCCCCAGCATCCCACAGGCTCTTGTGACCCGTGAGCACAAAGCCCAGCAGCAAAGCCCCTGTGTCTGTGGCTCGGGGTGCTGGGTTGTGTGCTGCTGCCAGGGTGCTGGAGCCTGGCTCCTGTCCCCTGCCCCAGCGGCGGGGCAGCCAGGTCCTGCCAAAGCTCCTTATGAGCTTTCCGAGGCCGGCTGCCACGCGTCCCGCAGAGTCCTCCTGTCCTTTCACCCCGTGCTTCCCCCCTTACATAACTGGCTTAGGTGTTACACGCCCTGCCCTCCTTGCCGTGTCTTCAGCACTCCTGCACCACTCAGCCTCTTTCTTCCAATAAATAGCTTTCCAGCCAAGTCACTCCTTAGGTGAGGCTGGAAGTGTTTTGAGGCAGGCACCAAGTTTATATTCCTGCCTATTTTGTTTGCAGATCTGTTTCATACCTAAATTCATTTGGATTATTTACTGAAAGTATATGGAGAATAACATTTCTCATTAAAAAAAACCAACAATTCTGGTAGCTTGTGAACCCATGGTGCTTTCTCTGGTCAGAAACTGAAAGTGAAATGGATTTTTTTAAATTGCTTTATCAGACTAAGAGAAGTGTGGAGATTAGTAGAGCATACACAGAAGGAAGCAAAGCATCTCTCGAGTGTTTTAATGATCTGAGTGGCTAGTTTGTTTAGTATGAGTTGTCACTGAACCTTCACTTTTGCACTTGGGGTTTTAGTTTATTAAATACAAATAGATAAAGCATGGAAATGGAGTTTCTAACTATTGTGGTCCAGTGTAGCTGTGCATGTACTCTTCAGTCTGTCAGGCAGGTTTGCTCAATCCATGCTGGTATTCCTCAGCTGGACTTTTCTGTGTGAGGTGTTGAGAGGTATGAGGGAGGTGTTCCTGACCCTTGACTCTGGTGAGACCTCACCTGGAACACTGTGTCCAGCTCAGGAAGCTTCAGCACAGGCAGGGACATGGACTTGTTGCAGTGAGTCTAGAGGAGGGTCAGGAAGATGGTCAGGGGGATGGAGCTCCTCTCCTATGAGGAAAGACTGAGAGAGTTGGAGTTGTTCAGCCTGGAGAAGGCTCCAAGGAGACCCCATTGCAGTCTTTTAATATGAAGTGGCTTATAAAAAAGATGTAGAAAGGTGTGGTATTTTCAGGGGCCTGTAGTGACAGGACAAGGAGCAATGGCTTTAGACTGAAAAAGGGTATGCTTAGATTGACATAAGGAACAAATTTACTGTGAGGGTAGTGAGAACCTGGAACAGGTTGCCCACAGTTGTGGATGCCCCATGTCTTGAAGTGCTCAAGGCCAGGTTAGATGAAGCTTTGAGCAACCTGGTCTGGTATAAGGTATCCCTGACTGTGGCACGGGGTTGAACTGGATGATCTTTAAAGGTCCCTTCTGACTCAAACCATTCTGTGATTATGTGATTATTTCAGTCTGATCTGCTGCCAAAATTTGCATTTGTTTACTGGCAAGGGCTAATATTTATACTGTACTTTAACGACTGTTGGCACTATTGTTTGATGAAGGTAAGCAAAATTCCTCTGTCTGAGTGGAAAAAATGTTCCTCAAATTTAAGACATGAGACCTCTAATATTTTCAGTCAGGGTAAATTTAATGATATTTAATGGACTGGGAAGCAGCAGTAGGAAAAAGTACCATAACCTTTTGAAGAAAGGAAGCCTTTTTTTTAATTATTATTTGTTTGCCAAGCATTGCTATTTATCAGGCAGCTCCTCTATCTCTACCCATCTTTAGACCTGCTAAGGACTGACTTGAAAAGACTCTCCACCTCATCAGCGCAGGGTGATGTTTGCTGGTGCAAAATATGTTTCTGCAGCCAGCTGCCTGGCAAAGCAGGGGAGTCCCATCAGCTGCCTTTCAGCTTGAATTACTCACTTTTTGGCACAGCAGCAGGCTCTTTTTGGCCCAGTACATGGTGCCTAGCACAGCAGAAGCAAGATCTCAGCTGCCACTTCTCTGCATCACAGCAGGAGCCCTTCAGCATCTTGCCTTTGTGTTGGGGCAGCCACTGGCAAGTGTTCCCCCTGCAGAGCTGGAGCAGTAGGCTTTACCATTGGTTGACTGTTACTTGTACTAGCCTAAGATGTGCTTTTAGGGAAAAAATGGGAGCTCCCACTGCCTGTATGGATGCCAAGCTGCTCATATCAAATGTCGCATGGTCTGGAGTGTGTGCATGCCATGGATTTCTCCTGGAAGGGTGCAGGCTTGGAAATCCTGGCAGCAACAGCAGCATCTATAGATTGGATGTGTTTTAGTGGGGTTATCTGTGGGCAGAGAGTGGTGCTGTTTTTGAGGAGCTCTGTGAGCTTTGCCTGAGGTGCTCCCAGCAGCCCTGTGAGTTCGTGGTGCAGCCTCAAGGAACGTGCTGCTGCAGCTTTCTCCCTGCTGGAAAGAGCAGTGCCGGTGGAAAAGCAGTCACTTTCCATAGGAAAAGTCAATATGGGAGTTTTATGCACACACAAATTTTATTAGTGGCGTGCTGACACATTTTTAATGACTCACATATAAGCAGCGATGGGCCATCGGAGTGAGTGTCCAGCTGAGCAGAGCTGTGCCTGGCTAAAGATGCCTGCATGCCCCAGTGTACATCCAAATGCCATTATGGCACAGCCAAAGTTGTGGCAAACTTGGGATATTTTTGCACAGTTTCTCCCCATCCATTGTCTTGCACAGTGATCCAGTCCAGAGAGACTTTCTGGTTTGCAGAAGGTCATGTTGTGTTGCTCTGGTGCGAATGCTGCTTGGAGCTAGGGGAAGAGTTGTGCTAGATCCCTGTGGGGCCACCCATGGGTTAGAGCAGCAAAGGCACACTTTTGATGTAAAATTTATTTAGAAAGGGAAAAAAAGTGCTTTTCTCAGCAGCAAATCCCTCATTGACTACAAGCACCATAGATCTGTAAGTGTGCATGAATATTTGCTGAACTGCTTCTGCTGCTCCTACAGCAGATTCTGAAGCTCCTCACACTCCAAGAGGGCTACAGACTGCTTGTTGCATTCAGGGATATTTTCAGTTCACCTTTTTCACTGCTTAGTAAGGGGGGATTTTTTACTGTATTTTCAGAGCAAGCTGCCTGATGGACTTTCCTGATGGAGTTTGTTTCAGCTGTTCCTCTGATGTGTTAGATCTGAATCTCACCCTTTATGATGAAAAAAACCCCAAACTTTATTTTGAATCAAATAGAATTATATGTGTGTAGTACACAGCTACTACTGAATAGCAAATAGAGAGTGATTGTGGTTTCCCCTAGTTGAGGGTGTGGTTACATTTGGTCGGTTGCTTGGTCGGCTTTGTACAACCCTACTGTTTTGTTTTTAAAACAAATAGGCTATTATTCCCTCTTCATGCACTGGATGAATGATAAAAGTAGTCCTCTTCATTCACCTGATGCTGTGAGCTAGAGAAGAAACCGGAAAAATCCTTTTATGACTTGCACTACTATGTTTTGCATGTTCCAGTATGAGCTGGATCACTTACTTCTTGGCATTGTTTTTCCTCTGAGGTTTGCATCGCATCCATTAGACCTTCTCAGCAGATGGGCTTTGAAGGTCCACATTCAGGGGTGCACAGGTCACACATCTGGTGCCATGACACTGCCATTGGCCATCATCTTGGAAAAAGATCAGGATGTCATTCTGAGAGAACAGGGTACCCCTGAGGATGGCAGGAACAGAAAAGGCATGAAACACAGGGGCAGTCTGTCCCTGAACAGGGGAGAAGCTGCTCACTGGAAGTGCGGAGGAGAGCCCAGGCAGAGCTGAACACAGATTGACCCAAGGCACTAAGGTCAAAAGGCAAATCCCTTTCTTGGAAGAGTTCCCAGTGCAGATAAAGAAACTTGGTGTTGAGATGATGCGTGCGGTGCCGGGGGTCAGGAGGCTGTCGCTGCACTGAGTGCAGGGGAGGATTTCTGTGACAGGGGGAAAGGACACTGTGTGTCTGAGAGGCAGCAAGGAGAACCTGGTCAGCTAAACCAGGAAAGCCAAGGCTCATGTGGGAATGATGGCTGTCTGTCCCTGTGTGTAGATGAAGGGAAGTTCCACAGAAGACAGTGTTGGGACCAGAGCAAATATGGTTAGCAGCACTGGATACATTTGAGCTCAAGTTAGAAGATGATTTTTGAGCCAGCAGAGGAATGAGGCCTTGACTGGAGTTTTGGGAGCAAAGCATGGCTGACTTTTGGGATAAAGCTCAGGAAGAAAGTCAGTGACTGACTCTACATCTGCCATATCAGGGCCTGAACATAGTTTTACCGAGAGGAGCAGCTCATCTTCAGGAATATTGAAAATAATGAGTATTGACTGCATTAAGGTACAAGTATATTAAGATACATCCACTCTGACATAGCTCTCTACATAAGCCATTAGGGCAAAGCTGAGTAACAAAAGCTAATAGGGCATTAGGACAGCTTAGAAGCAATAAGAAACAGAGAAATAACCTGTAATAACCGTGTCCAATTTGCAGGAACAGTGGCATTCAGCATCTTTGCTTCAGTGAGTGCCAGTGGTAAATAAGCCTTTCCAGGGCTGGCACTTCAGCAGGTCTGCTCCTCTCACTCTTGGCTGCAAATTTGGTGTTGGCATGGGCTGCTTCTTACTGCACTTTGCCTTATTTCAGCCCAGTAGAGTCACATCCCTAGCAGAGTACTCACCAGATTGACCATGGGGTGGGAATTAGTAGAGAAAATCTGTGAATTTTATAAGGACAGTACATTTATTGAGAGCAGTTTGCTGTCTAGTGAAGCTAGAACCTAGCAGATTGTTGCTGCGAGAAGTAGTTTTGACTCTCTGGCTCCTTTGTAAAGCAGAACAGGAGCTGAGAACTTTCTCTCCCAAATTTGGACCAGGTGCAGTTTCAATGGCTGTCTCAGCAGATTAATATCACAGATGTCTGTTCCAAACTGGTGGGTAATTGCTTTGTCCGAAGCCATTCATGAAATATTTTTTTCCTCCAGGAATGTGAAATTTGCTTATTTTGCAGAGCAAAACCATTTCTTACTGTAGCAGAAATGTACACACAACTCAGTTCTTTCTGACCTGCCTATAGCTTTGTTTCTGTTGTGAGAATATAATTTGGAGTATATTTTTCCACATTGCTTCCTAATCTGTCTAGCCTGATGTTTTCCAAACCTGTGGTTTCCTTCCTTCTCTCTCTTATTTTCTGTTATTAAGTCTTCCAGACCACTGAAAATATCTGAGATGTAAATTTTAGCAATTTTGTCACAGCACAAGTCTTCTTTTGGGTGGTAAGCAATGGGTGCTATAGCAGACTAAGGACAGGTTGAAAAACAACAAACAGGCTTCTTGCTGTGGGCCAACGCTCAGGGTGGAGAACAGGGAAGATGGGGGTTATTAACAACTGAATATGTACACTAAAATGCATGGATAAGGCAATTGATGTGATACTGTACAGAGGAAAGATCTGAATGGTTTGCAAATATGTATTACTGTGTTTATGATCTGATTGTGTTACATCCAAGCTAAGTAAATACTCTATTGGTATTTGTTAGGAAGAGGATGGTTTTTTGTCGATGCCAGTCATTTTCTCATCAGTATTGTTGCCCAACCCTGGCTCCCATGTTCATGGTCTGTGTGTGAGACCATGTGAGAGGAAGGAGGGAGGCAAGGGAGGAAGATCCTATGGGACTGCAGAGATGGGGAGGGTGCAAAGGAGCTGAGGGGGATGGAGCAGGTTGAATACCTCTGTCCATCAGAATAAACGTGCTGCTGCAGCCTCATATGCCATACAAGAAAGGGCTAAATGGTAAATGGATCTGAGAAATGGCATGATGTTGAAATTGCATTACAAAATGTAAATGTACACTTTGATTTACCTTTTTCATCAAAAGATGTGCTTGACAGGCAAGTCTGGCTCTGCACCTTTGCTGGCAGAGCTGAGAGCCCTGTCTTGAGGTTTTACAGGCATTTTTTTCCAGTTGATGCCAGTCACAATGGGACTATTGCCAGCCCAGCCCTCCTCCACTTCCCACCAGCATGTTGGAAACTGCAGCTGAGCAGCAGAATTCCCTAGGAGAGCCCCATCAGCCTTCAGCTGGGTACCAGTCAGGACTTTCCTCCAGCAGCAACACTTCTGGTCTTCAGCAGAGCTCAGGAGGAGGTTTATTTAAAGCCCTGGCCCTTTCTGTGGAGGAAGTAGGAAGCGCTTCCTCCCTGTAGATCTCTATCCAAAGCTTTTGTCCACTTTCTTACAGTCCCACCCTGCTTGGAGTTGCTCCAAAACACAGCACGCCAGGGCTGTGTGCTATTCTTCAGCAGGGTCATCCTTAGCTGAGGCTCCTCTCCTTTTCTAAAACACAGAGTTTGGTCACCAAAATGCTGAAGGGCTCTGTCCTGGGCTATGGGATGTATAAATGCCCATCTGTCTACCCTGCCCCACCATCCTCTTGCAGTTGGAAACACCAGTTGCAGAGGAAATACGAGGGTCAGCCTTCCTTTGGGAGGCTATTTGATTCTTGCCACTGAGTTTTAGTTGCAAAACTTAAAGGAGGCCTTAAAATAAGTCTGACAAGTAATGATCTCTGCAATAGAGTGTCAAGAAGCCAAAAAAATAGTATTAACCACAAGAATGCAAGGGCCTAAGATGCTTTTAAGGTACTACTGCTTACTCTCTTCAGAGCAGGGGCTGGGAAATGTGAGATTATTTCTATTCTGCTGCATTTATCTCAGAGAAGTCCAACAGCAGGATCATGCCTGCATTTGCAGGAGGGGTAAGAAGAATGACAGGCTCAATCAGGGGAGAGTGTCAGTTGGAGGATTTACCTGGTTCTTCTGTGGCACAGACTCACTTCAGCTGAGCAAATAAAACTTCGTCTCCAGGCAGGAACATCTCCCCCAATGCCAGTGTGACTCCAAACATCTATATCAGTTGTGGAATTGACTCCTCTGACCCTGAGGGTGGTACACTTGCTGGCCTTCTCTTTTCAACATATGTAGGGCCAACAAAGAGCTGTTAGCAGGCTTGAAGGCAAAGAGAAGCAGCCTTGCTGTTGTGTGCTGAAAGACGGTGTGCGCACACCCCAGGAGAAGGCATCACTTCAGAAACTTTCAATTCTTGCACCATCCTCCACCATCAGAGCCCTCCTTTTAACCACTGCCACAGCCTTTAAACACTTTTTTCCTGTTCCTTTCAAGAGGAAAAAATAAATGATAAATTATTGTGTTGATCTTACGCAAATGTTGCATTTATGGAAAGATCTTGTTGACATGGTTTCTCGCACAGGATACCTTCTCCTCCTGCAGAAAAGTTGCTGAAAGCTTCCAGGGAAATAGATAATGTTATCCTTGGGGAAGGGAAATTAAAAAAACAACCAAAAATGCCAGCCTGGTGTGGATCTAGTGTGGATCTTGGTTTGCAAAAGATTCAGGATTTGATTTAGTAGGATTTTTTTAGTTCTGTTAGAAGTGGAGCAAACTAGTAGTTGATACCAAGTGTAGCTTAGGGTCTTTCCAGAGACCAGAGTGATAAATTAAGAGGTTACAAAATGGTTGAGGTCAGTATCCTGACCACCTGCCGTGGCCATACCCAGGAAAGCTTATCTGTCCATGACCTGATATGTTAAAACCTTACGGATTAGGTGCTCTTTTTGCATTTGCTAAAATGAAGTTCATGAAGATCCTGCCACCTGAGAGAGCAATTTTAAGGGAGTATCAGGAGTAGATTTTCTCCCTCATCCCCTTCTCCACATGTGACCATGAAAGTCCATCTTCAACATCACTGTTGAGAGAAGGCACATTTCCTGTTTTTGCAGTTGAGACCTTCACCGACGCGGCACCAAGGTGGTGGGACAGGATGTGCCCCATATGTGGTCTCAGGTGGAGGTCAGCTCTTCTCATCCCACGCCTGTTGGGATGCTTCCTGCTTCAAAACTATCACATCTCCTTCCTGTTACTATACCCATTTAGGGAAGAAAATATACCCATTTGGCCACTACTGGCATCAGTTAGATATAAAATTCAGGATGATTTTATTTTCCATTTGTTTCTTACCCAGCCTGCTAACAGAGGCTCAGCTCCAGGCAGCCCTCACCCACAGTGCTCAGAAAAACACACTTGGTATGAGTATGGCTGGGGATGGAGCCCTGTGGTGGAGGTTAATGAGAAAAGTGATGTCTTGAGTGCAGATTGCATTATTTGCTTCCGAGATGATTTGCACTGAAGTGTTAAATGCTACACAGAAATGCCAGAAAAGAGAAAGGATTTTCATAGGGCTGTTCTTGGTGCCCCCAAAATTACCACTCTCTCTTCTTTCTCCTCTGATATGGAGCACTTTGTTTCTTGGAGACAGACAGTCATATTGTTCTTCTGCATAATTTATAGTGAATGCACTTAAGAGCAAATCAGACTCTTGAGTGTTCAGGATTAATGGAAGTTGCAACTACTAAATGGGCCTGGAGGTGTCCTGCTGTGCTGCTGCACCAGTCTCCTCTTGCCTTGGTCTTGACTGCTGGGAGAGTCCAGTCAGTGCTGTCTCTGACAGCTTGGTGAAGGAGTGGTGCCCATTTTTGTAGGAATTTTAGAGGAACTAGTCACAAAATCATATGGTTTGCTGTTTTCTGGAGATAGCTCTCCCATTTTTAATGATGGAAGCTGAAGTGAGAGGTGAGAGAAGGTATTAGTGTACCCCTGAGCATCATGCATGGCCAGAGGGATGCTCTGTCTGTCACTGCTGGTCAAAAGGGGCCATTGTGCTCAGGATCCACCTAAGAGAACACCTGAGCAGTGCTCTGCTCATCCCTGTGATCCTTTGGTCTGGAGCTCGCACCATCAAGGCACTGCCTTGGGCAAACGCCCACGAGTGCTCTTGCAGGTGGTTGCCTGTGGGGAGCCACCAGCCTGGGTGTGCCTTGGCATGGGCAGTCCTTGCCACCAGGGAGGACAGCAGGACATTGCAGGACAGCTGGGTGTCCACATCCCACCATAAATGCTGCTACAATCCAACACATGGTGCTTGCCATTGTGCTCTCAAGGCACGAAGGCTGCCCTGATAATAACCTGAACACAAACCTTGCATTGTGTTCCCGGTGTGATGCTTTGGTCCAGGGTGTGTCCTGGGCCCATGGCTTTCCTGCACAGGATAGAAGTTGCTGTAATTTTGGCTTCTTGATTCTAAAAATGAATTTTAAAAAAACCCTGTGAGACTGGTACAGTCCCATGCACCAAATTGAGTAGTATTCTTAGCTACTGTAGAGCTTGGGCTGCTTCCTACCAGCAGATTTGCTCTTCTGCTCCTTGAATTGCTGCATCCAGCAGCACCAGGTTCCTTCCTTGGGGGTGGGATGCTGTTCTCATGTAGTTATTTCACTCTCAGTTCTTAATTCACATCTCTGTAAGGAAAAAAATCCAGGAAAATTAAACTCTAGGTTTGCTATTAGATTTGAAACTTCAGTGGGGTTTTTTTCATTCAAAAACAGTAAAATAAAGGTGTGAAACAATTTGATTACTGTTATTAGTGTTTACCACTGAAGGGGAAATAGAACACTTATTTGAGAAAAAATTTGGTTTAGTGGCGTGTATTTTTACAAGCAATTTAACTAGTGGCTTTTGTGCTATTTTGAAGTGATGATCAATTTTTTAAAAAAGGTACTTTAGGAATCTAGATTAATAAGTGAGTGCATATATATTAGATTTAATATTTTTTGGAACAAAAGCAACCTGTGTATTAGTAGTAGAAATTGCTAGCAATAGCTGTGTATTTGGAGCTTGAACATGTTGGTGACAAAGAATCTTTCTCTTTTGGTTGATGTATTTTCCCAGTATATCTTAATACTTTTAATTAAGGTTGAATTTTTGTTAGAGGCAGCTGGTTGGCATATCGCCAAAACTACATTTTGGAGCATCTTTTTGATGCCTTAAGTTTTAGCTTTCATCTTATCCAGATTCTGTACTGCATTAGTATATAACTCTAAGCTCCATATAAACTGTTAGCAAGTTCTCCTCACAGTTTAGTTAGACAAAACAATCCTTTCCAGCCTGAGAACCAAGGACACCATTGCAGCTTCAGACCCAAAAAGTATAAACAACAGCGAATTGAGGAGACCAATTTGTGAGGGTGGGACTTCATAACCTGAAGCTATAATTGGACAATTAACCCCAATATGGAAATGGACCAAAACTTATAAAAGTGTGAAAACGTGTGATCCATCATCCAGCTTGGGTGTAGCCACAGCCAGGCTCTTGTACTGCCCAAGGTGTATCCTTTGAAGGCCTTCTAATAAACATCTACTTTATTCCTTTAACACTGTCTAGCCTCTGTTCTAGGGAGCCTCTCAAGGCATCATTTGCACTAAGGATACACCTGCTAAAGAATGCTTTTTTGGTTAAATAAAAAGCTTTATTTTCACTCTTGGAAAGCAAACCCAGCTCTCTTCCCTGCTCTGTTTCAAAGTAGCTACCCTGAAATCCCCTTGATTCCTCCAAGCCCCATATCCCAGCACAGTACCTGCAGCTGGGGAAGGGAAGGATGTCAGATCTTTTCCTTGTTTTTGTATCTAGGCACCATTAGCAGTGAGTATGGTCCTGCAAACCACGCCTGAGGGCTGAGTATCATCTGTCATTGTCTGGTTAGCTGGTGTCATTGTCCCCAAACTCTCCATCTTCTCCGCAGGAGTGGCTCTGATGCTGCGGAATTTGCTCAGGTGCCATTGCCTGGCTCTTGTTACTGCCAGAGTTTGACTAATTCTTCTGAAATTTAATCTAGGTTCCTTTTTCTGACGGCTGTGATTATTCTGTACAGAATTTTTCTGTGATTTACCTTCATCAATTAAATAAATGCATCATAGGAAACTTCTAAAATCTAATGACAAAACCACCCAACTGTGCTACTGCTGTGGTTTTAATTTTATCGACTACACATTGCATTGTGCTAATTTTTGTCACTTTTTCCCTTTTTCTAAAAATGTTCTCTCTGATTTCCCAGTTCCCATCAGGAACTTTCCCCTATCCTGCAAGCCAGCACTCACTGAGTTTTTATAAAAATTATGTATTGCAATACTCTATTCAGTGAACATGACGTGGGTTTTTCCTCATGCAACCCAACTTTCTCAGAAAAAGTCCGTGTTCACTAAGACATTGTGCAGACATATTTTCCTTGATCTGCAATATTGTGTAAACAAACTGTAATTTTTTTAAGCCTTGCCAACTTTGCACAGCATCTGAAAAAAATAGGACTGGCTGCTTCTCCCTTGGTTTTGTTTAATAAAAAAAAGGACAAAGGGAGGAGATGAGGAAAATCCACTCATGATTTTCTTTTCCTGTCTGCAATCACAAGCTGCATTACTGCCCAAACTGCTCCCACCCAAATTAACCCAATTTCCTAATTTACTTGAAATATTTCTGTGCTTTTCTTACTGCATTGGGAACATTTACCCTTTACAGTAATAAGCTCTTCTCCCTGAGCTGGAGAACATCATAGAGAGCTTCCCAAATAGCTGCCACATTTCTGGTCCCAACATGGGTCCCGTTTATTACTCATTAGCAACAATTCACTAATTTTGAGGGTAGTTTGTGTTTCTTTTGCTTCTTTTCAGTAGTTTGTAACCATACCATCCGTGGCAAACTCTCCTCTGCTAGTTGGGGTCAGTGTTGGTGGGCACAGTGGGTAGCAATGGGTGCAGCTCCTTGCTGTGGCTCCAGCACCTGGAAAGATCCTGCCACTGTGATCTGCAAATGCCTCTTCAGCACACACTTGTGATCTGAATGTAAAATGGTGCTCAGGTTGATGTAAGTGGTGCTCGATGTCAGGGACTAACTGTTTTTTCCCTGTAAATCAGGAATATAATCCTGAATAAAATGTCTTCAATAGATGGGAGAAACCCAGACACCTGTAAGTGAATTTATTCTGTTTCAGTCTTTGCAGCTGACTCCATGAAATGAACGTGCCAGCCTGGAAATATTTGTCTCACATCGCCATTTGCGGGGTTGGAGTATTTGTAATTATATCCTTCTTTAGCAAGGTGGGGAATAGGCGGTTATTTATAATGGATTTTCATCCCAGACATGGAATCAGGTTTTCAAGACCACATAGCTCCCGGGTATGTGTCAATGGATAAACTTATACAGTGAGGTGGCTCGAGGTCTCTTTACCAATTCAGTCCAGGACATTCAGTGAGCATATATGAATTGTTACTGAGTTTTCTGAAACTGAATTATGGGTGGTACACAGCGTGGTCCGTCTGCTTCACCTACTGTTTTTAATAAACTTCTAAAAAGGATTGAACTTGAAAGTAAGATGCAAATAAGCAAGGTTTCTTATGTAAATAAAAGCAGAATTAGTCACTGAAAGTGAAAAATTTAAAAAGACCATTTATTTATTTAGAGTGGTCATTTCTTCACTTGCTAGATTTTGTTTTTCTTTCTGTTTCCCCGAAGGCAGCACCAGAAGCAGCTTCAGCCCCTCTTGACATGAGCCTTTCTCATCTCAAACCCTGTAGGGTTTTAATTTTTTTGTAGCTTGATTGATTAAGGCTTAACTTTTATGTCACTGCTTCTATTATTAGCTTTTCAAGAGGTGAAGATACTCCTTTTTGCAATTCAGACTTTATCAAAAGGTGTTACTTTTGGCCCCATGTTTGCAGCCTGGGAAAATGAGACAGGTGCTGCAGTGGCTGGTATGTGGGTGTCGGCTTTTGCCACAGGGCAGGAAAGAAGTTCACATGAGTTTACCAGGCAGGACCAGATATCTATAGCAACGTATTTGTATATCCTGTGCCTTGTCTGTTGCAACGCTCGTTGCTTAGGATACTGACATTAAAACATGTAACAAAATCTGCTCTTCACTCTGGAGTTCATTATCTGTCCCAGCCCGTGTAACTGCGCATTTCCCCCCCGCCCCCCAGCTCAGATCAGAACCGATGACCAGCCCTCGGCAAAGCACGGTCCAGAGGATGTTGTTACAATCCTGTTTTGCAGCCTGTTGCTCCGTGATCATTTTTTACCCAAACATTTGTCACTAGCTGGGGTGTCTGGGAGCCCATGTCCCTCTTGCAGTTGGCCCACGGGAGCTGGAGGCTTCCTGAACACATCTGTGCGTTGGCTGAGTCGGTGCGAGCTGGTGCTACCGGTGCACAGAATGTGTTCTCGAGGGTGTGTTCCTGAACTGCGGCAACGCAGGGCTTTAGTGGCTGAGGCTTGCCTTTGGACTACCTGGGGGGAGTTTTTTGTGGGGTTTTGCTTGGTTGGTTGGTTTTGTTGTTTGTTTGCAGGGGTTTTGTTTGCTTTTTTGTTTGGTTGTTTTTAATACAAAGATGAAACTTTTTAAAATAGAGCCTCGGTGACAGATCTGATGCTTTAGGTATTTTAATAAAAAAATCTTCCACTCCTGTTGAAATGGTTTTTACATTTCAGACCAGCCCCGAGCAGTGTTTGCTGCCTGGCTTACGCTGTTCATTTTCCTTGGGCTCCTGCAGTCCTGGAGGCACCATGCTACAGCTTCATGACTGTAACAGATTTGACACACTTATTCTGCTTTATAAGTGAGCACTGCAAGAGAAATGGTGCCACGCTTCCCTCCCCCTGTGAAGCAGATAGCTCAGATAATATGAAGAGTATTTGTTCTGTTTCTCTGTGCACTGTCTTTCTCAGCTGGAGAGCACCTCTGTCCTACAGACAGGCATTTCATCAATTTTCCTCTTTTTATTAGCACTAAATTAGTATCCAAGGGGGTTTGCACAAGGAAATATATGTCTAAGGAGTTATCCCTCCTTTCGCAGGTGTAACTGATTCACTGAGAGGATCCCATCATGTGCCCATTTCAAGGCGGTTTTGCTTTCACAAGCTTTGCAGTAAAAAGCTGGTTTGGTCTCTGGCTTTCTGGTTTGCACGGTCAAAGCACGCTTCTACTGGCTCTCACTGGTGCTTGACGGGGAGTTCTTGTGAAGGTGGGATGCGCTGAGCTCTGTTATAAGTATTGCAAATACTTCAGCTCGTGCATGCTGACAGCTCGTCCATCTGTCGGTAAAAACACAGAATTGCTACTTTAGCTGTTTCAGACTTTGCTACAGTTACTCATCCCAGGGCTGCATAACCCAATGTTGTGGTTTAACCCCAGCCACCGGTGGGACGAGGAGCAGAATGGGGGGGGCGGG
>VXBQ01014497.1:318561-345742 GCA_013400175.1 Phainopepla nitens
GGGGGGGGGAGGGGGGAAGGTATATCCGTGGGTTGAGATAAGAACAGTTTAATAACTGAAATAAAATAAATATTATTATAATAATGATGATAAAAAATGTAATGAGAAGGGAGATAATAAAAAGAAGAGAGAGGTAAAATCCATGAGAAACAAGGGATGCATAGGACAATTGCTGACCAGTGGCCAGTGCATCCCCTGCCCCAATTTATATTCTGACCATGATAGTGTGGAGTATCCCTTTGTTCAGTTCAGGTCACCTGTCCTGGCTGTGCTCCCTCTAAATTTCTTGTGCACCTCCTTACTGGTAGGGGATGGGAAACTGAAAAGTCTTTGACTTGGGGTGAGCACAGCTCAGCACCAGCTAAAACTTCAGTGTGTTATCAACATTATTCTCATTCTCAAATCCAAAACACAGCCCTGTGCCAGCTACTAGGAAGAAAAATGAACACTGCCCCAGCTGAAACCAGGACACCAGTGTGTGTCTTGGCCTCAGTAAATGACCTTTTTGCCCATTGCTAGGCTTTTGCCATGAGATTATTGCTGATTTTTTTTTAAGCCTAGAAGAACAGAGGTTACATTCAGATGGGAGTTCTCTGGCAGCTCGATTTTGAGCCTGGCTAGAATTAATTAGAACAGGCTGCAGCACCACATAATTTTAACCAAAATTTTGGTGTGAAACTGGAACAAAAGTGCATCTACATTTCCCCCTGTTTAAGCCTTACATGGCCCAGCATCTCTTTCATGAGCAGTGACTGACTTGCTAAGCCCTCAGCTCTGCATTTAGACTACCAAGCTGTTCCTTGTCTGATCACCTCAAGGGCATTCCTGCAATTGTTTTTCTTACTGCTATGATAGTGCCAGATGCTCTCAGGGCTTTTGCTCATCAAGGTAAGCAGGGACAGACCTTGCTGCAGTGTATGTGCCATCGCTTCCCTGGATTTCACCCTGGTGTGATGGGAAATGAGGGAAAGGCAGGCTGTGCTGGAGTTAGGTCTCTGCTAACTGCCCAGGGCAATGTTGGGTGCAAGGACATCTCTCCTGCCTTGCCTTCTACACCCACTGCAACAAATGATTTAGCTGGTAAAGGCTCGTTGAAAAAAAAGCAACAAAACACAGCCCTAATCACAGGACTGACCAGAGCATCCCAGCCCTGCTCCCTGCAATTTCCATTAGCAGCCATCCTCTGAGTGGTCTTGTGGCTAAATCAGCTGCTGAGCCTCTGGAAAGTGATTTGATGAAAGAATTTTATAGCAATCGAATGAAATGTCAGTTGGATGCCAGCAGCAGGGTTGCTGTCATGATTAATGAGATATTTAGGCATTTCATTTTGAAGGAGCTACCTGCAACACAATTTACATCAAAGCTGGTTTTTTTAGATGGGCTTTAATAAATTAATGTTAATGTTGGTTGTTTAATTATTCACATCAAATTGGTTACAACTGCAGGATTGTATTTGGGCTGAACATGTTATGAAGCCTTTCAGAGTGCTCATATGCAGAAAAAAAAAGGTTGTGTTCAGAGCATTGCACATCTTCTGGTATAAAGTGATGTGAAAGAGGAGGAAGGGTTGAAAAGGCCTGTAATATTTTGAATGCAAAGATTGCTTGAATGTAAAACTTTTGAAGCTGATATTTTATGAGCATCTCTTCAAATAACAGGATGTATCTACCACTAGGAGAGGTAGTGAAATCCAGTAAATGAAATTATTACCTTACCTCTCTGTTGTCTAGGCATCTCTATTTTTAAGGGAACAGGAATAATAAAGGTGTTAAAAGGAAGAAATTATATTAAACCTTTGTAAACCTCTTTTAACTACCAGTCGAAAGTTTTGCAGTCTTTAACCCTGCAAATCAATAAAGCTGAGGTAATTTTTGCTTAAGGCCCAGCTCCTGTGTTAAGTGGGCTCTACGGTTCCTCCTGCCCCTCTCCCAGGGAATTCTGAGGCAGTGGTTGGTGAGGCAGGGGCTGCTTTTAGAACCAGACACTAGTTTTTACAAAGCACCTGGGAATCACAAAGTGAAGGGGCTCACTGAAGGCTGAAGACTGCAGGCACCTCCTCACCGAAGGGCAGGAACATACTGTTTCGATTTCTGCTCTTTAAAAAAAAGGACCACATCTGATCCATTATTTGCTCCAAGCTGCTCTTTTCTGCAGTTTGACTTCAGCAGACTAGAATATTGTGTTTTCTGCCCTTGGCACTCCAAGGATGACTCTCTGGAGCAGAGAAGATTCAAAGATGGAAAGGCAGTGGCAGTAGCTGAGAGTTAGTGGTTTAACTGGAGGGCAGCCTGGTGCAATCCTAGGGGTGATGCTGGCAGGGACCAGGAGCTGCAGCATCCCTACATGTTGGGAGCAAGCAGAGGTATGTCAGATATGTCGAGAAAAGTCTGAAATATAATGGACAAAAATAAAGCTTTGGAGTTGAAATATTGGCAGCTTTTCTGGAAAACAGAAGTGCTAATGATAACACAGTTGTCGGTTAAGCCTGATGCTCGGAACTAACGAGCAGCTGGCTGGGTTTTGTCTCTGAGCATTAAGCCACAGAGCAGGATGTGGATTTTTTGCATTGCTGAGGCAGTGCACAGACTAAGTGGAATACAAATAAAACAAGCTTATGTTCTGCTGTAGAGCAACTTATTTTTTCTGACCTTTAGCATTTTAAGTTTTTTTGGGTTCTTATGCATGCTTGGAATTTTTTTCTCTCTGGGAAGTGCTTAGCTCCTGTTTTTCCGGGTCTCTGCATGCTTTGCAGCTCAGTTCTTGCAGTTTCCAGGTAGTCTCCAGTGTTGGCCTATTACTAACCTGTCTTCTGCATTGGCTCTGAGCAAACCCAACAGGCACAACAGCCTGTGCAGAGAAATATCATTTACGCAAACCAGTCACAGGGGTTTGGATGTGACTTTGTGCACACTTGTGAACAAACTTCTTGAATTTGGAGAAGGACATGCAGCTCAACATCTAGCCTGGCAGCACGGTTTGATACTGCTATGTAGCCATGAAAGACTGCAAGGGATAAAAGCCAGAAATTATCAAGGTTCTGTTTTTTCTTTTTGTTGCCTAAGTGGAGATTGACTATCTTTTATTTTGCTGAAAGAGCTCTCCTATTGCTGGGCAGTCTCACCTTGTGTGGCACAACGTGGGCATTGTCAAAAGAGAGGACAGACCCAGCCCCTCTCCTGATATCCTGCCGAAATCCTGAATTTAAATGCACTTTCAATGTGGGGGTATATTGAACCTACTGAACAAGCTTCTCTAAAAGTATAAACCCCAGTAAACATGAAAAGAGTTGCTTTGCCAAACATTTTTCTTTAGAAAGCCTTATGCTCTGATTCTCTGGAAGGACTGGAAAGGATGAATTCCCTTGTGCTGGTGGTGCTGTTGCAGTGATCCATTTACTCATGCTGCCTCCACAGTGAAGAAAAAGAGGGAGAAGTCTTTTGGGGTGCTGCTGTTGAGCATGGGCTGTGCTGAGCTTACCCTTGCTGCACCCTCCTTTGACCCTCAGGTGCCACAAGGAGCACCAACCAAGCCCCACCACACAGGGGCAAGCCCCCACTGCTGTGGGGCGAGGGCTGCAGGGAGGGATGAGAAGCTGTGTAAGCCAAAGGGTGTCAAAGAACATCTGGACAATGCAAACGTGACTGGCACAGAGCCACCTGCCCTTCCTGCTTCTTGTTCAGCTACATTTACTTTCACTTTTGAATACATGAATTTTTCTTTTCATCACTGCTGCTGTCCCTGCCTTCTCAGTCATCACAGCAGATCAGCCTGTGTAGGAGTCCAGAGCTGGGCATCACAAGCCATGTGATGGAGGAGTGGGATTGCAGCAGAGAACTAAAATACTGAGCTTTATTATCTCCCACATAATAAGGATTAATAATAAGAATTAATATTTCCCAAATACTTCCTCGTGAACTGCCTTCCCTTTCACAGCATATTAGTCACTGAGAGAGGTAGAGGAGAGGAAAGGAAGCCAAATTAAATGAGATCTTTTCCTGGTGATTCATAGCATCCTTTTTCTCCTCTTTCCCCCTTGCCCCTGGGGGACCCTCTGTTTCTTGCAGGGTTCTACCTCTCCCCAGCCCCTCTTTGCCTAGTGTGGCTGGAGCTCAGGCAGATTTTCTCTTGCTTTGCAGCTGCTGAACCCGGACCCAGAAGAGGATGGGGAAGCAGAACAGCAAGCTGCGCCCCGAGGTGCTCCAGGACCTGCGCGAGAACACCGAGTTCACAGACCACGAGCTGCAGGAGTGGTACAAGGGCTTCCTAAAAGATTGCCCCACAGGCCATTTGACTGTAGAAGAGTTTAAAAAAATATATGCAAATTTTTTTCCCTACGGCGACGCGTCGAAGTTTGCGGAGCACGTCTTCCGCACCTTTGACACCAACGGCGACGGGACGATTGACTTTAGGGAATTCATCATCGCCCTGAGCGTCACCTCCCGGGGCAAGCTGGAACAGAAGCTGAAGTGGGCGTTTAGTATGTACGACCTGGATGGCAACGGGTACATCAGCCGTGGGGAAATGCTAGAAATAGTGCAGGTGAGGCATTATCGCTATTGGACATCTTATTTGGGTTGCTGTAACCTCTTCACCTTAAGACAGCTGGAGCTGGAGATGAGGGACGTGCTGAGCTGGATCACTCCTGCCCCAGGGAGCTTCCTGAGCCCATGGTCCCCAAAGGGACTCATGATGGGACCTACAAGATGCAGATGAGGAAAGGGCCTGAAATATGAACAAGGCACTTCTGCAGCTGGCCTACAGCCATAATTCTGCAGCTCTCCCTGGGGGGTTCCTGGTATGATGTTCATGGGATCAAAAAACCCTAAATGCAAATTCTATTGACCCAATTAATCTCACAATTAATGCTTTGAATCTTCAAATCTGAGTCAGTGTGAACTCTGGATGAAAGGCTGTAGCATGCCTTGGTCTGCCAAAGGCAGAGGACACACAGACCACAGGCTGTAGTGGCGGCAGCCAGCGCAGTCCCCTCTGCCCCTACCCCACATGCTGGCAGGGCTTTGGTCTCGGCAGTGGCTGTTTGTCACACACTGTGCAGCTGAGATGTGTGTCCTGTGCAGTGCAAGGGAGTCATGCATCAGCCAGTGCCCTGACTTGGTCCTCATGGCTGAAGTGGGATAATTTAGGTGGAAGGCTAGGACTACAGACACTCTAAAGAAGTCTTATCATTATTCATGTTCTTGTGAGTCTGAAGATGCATTTCCTTACCCATGCACAAAGAAAAACAACCCCTATTGCTGTATATTCATATTCACCATGATCCATGTAGCACCCCACACGCATACATGTAACTGGGTGGAGAGTGAGAGCCAGACCGAGAGGCCATGGCTTAGCCCGGCTGCAGAAGAGAGAGTTCCACACCATTGTCTCCTGTATTTTAGCCCAGTCCTGCTCATACATTAATCTAGACTCTGACTTTCAGTTAAACTGATCCAGTGCTTCTTTTGAAGCCCAAATGAACACAGGAAAGAAAAGTAAAAAAGCTGCAGTCAGAAATTCCTGTTCATTTTGGTTTATAAAATCCTGCAGCTGCCTGCCAGGGTCAGCTGCCTTCTTTTTTATTGCTACAGGCTTAAATTATTTTTCTCTGTCCTGTGTTTTATCATTTAGGTTGTGTTTTTCTTATATCTCTTTTTTTTAAAACTTTTTTTTAATACTCAGGCCATTTACAAAATGGTTTCGTCAGTAATGAAAATGCCAGAGGATGAATCCACTCCTGAGAAGCGGACAGACAAGATCTTCAGACAGATGGACACGAACAATGACGGTAGGATTGCCACTGGTCCCCCTTCCTAAGCTCTAGAAATAGAGATTTTCTAGCCCAGCCTTGGTAGATGGCAGAATTTGGGGAGAGAGGGTGGGGATGTCCCCACTGGTGCCTCTGGTCTCTGCTGGGCCTCGTTGAGCATCTCTGGTCCATGACAAAGAGGGTGAGTAAGTGAGCAGTGAACAGAGGGTGACTTCTCCTGCTGGGGGGCTGGTAGGGAAGCAGTCCTTCCCTGACATTTCATGGGTGAATCCCCTTCTGCAAAGGCTCCTCTGAAATTCCCAGGTCCATTGTCTTTGGGTTGTTTTCTCTGAGCATAGCACAAACTTGGCACAAGGTTTTGCTCCCATTGATACTGACTCCTGAGCTTGTCATCAGTAACTTGGGCTCTGAACGTGGTTGAGCACCTGAAAGCAAAAATTCCCCTGGGTCCATAACACTTGTTTTCTATGCATGTTTATGGCATGCATACATTCACGGTCACACACCTCTGTTGCACTGTGAGCATCAGGGGAATGTAGCAGTTCCCAAGCCAGGTTATGGAGCTCCTTGATCTACATGTCGACAGTGTACCCATCACAACCCCTCCACCTGTGCTGGCTCATTTCCTTGGGCTTGAAAAATACAGGCAAAAAATAATCGATTGCCTCTGCTGGTCAGCTTGATGACATGTTTCCTCTACTGCCAGCTGAGATGGAGCTTTTCCCTGGCAATTACCCTGTCAGAGGCTGAGGTGGCAACAGCTCACATCAAAGTCAAGAGCTGTGTCCTACTGATGTGCTCAGTGGGAGCAAATATTTGATTCTAGCACTAAGATATGGAGACCTGAAGAAATACCATCTTATGTACAGAAAGAGTTTTATTTAAGAGAATTTTATGGCTGCATTTTGGTGTCTGCTGCTGCAGTCCCCAGGGCAAATTCCTGGCCTTGCTGAAGTCCTCAAGTATTTTACCTTTGACTTCATCAAAGCACTTCATCCTCTGGCTTGACATGTGGAGGGCCCTAAAATAACATGATTAAAATATTTTGGTCTGCGGAAAGTAGCAGTGCATGCAGATGTGTAAGAGTAGTGGTTCCAAAATCTGCTATATATGTACATCCTCCATCTGTTGCACTTTGTTGCTGAAATAAAATCATCTTATTCCCAGTAAAATATCAGCCCTGCAAGCCATGCAGTGCCGAGGAATAACATCTGCATATGTATGCCTGGTGACTGAAAGTGTTTCTTCCCCATCTGACTGTTGGGCATTGCAAATAGATTTTGATTTGGGCTTTGCTTTTAAGTAATACAAAGCAACGGACAAACTAATAAATATCTTTATAATTAGGAGAACTCTGCTTTTGTTAAAAACACTTGGATTTGGAACATTAGCTTAAAAGCCAGAAATTAGTGTGCTTTGAGTTTCTGTTATTTCTACAAGAGGAAGGCTTGCTCATTTATGGAATTGTAGAACTATGTCCCTAAGTGCCACATCTACATGTCTTTTAAATGCCCTGGGCAGTCTGCTCCAATGCTTGACAACCCTTTTGGGGAAGAAATTTTTCCTAATATCCAATCCAAATCCAAACCTTCCTTGGTGCAACTTGAGGCCATTTCCTCTTGCTGTACTGCTTGTTGTTTGGGAGAGGAGTTCCTCCCAGTTCAACCTGTTTTGGGTGCTGGCCACCAGGATCATTCCTCTTCCATCCCCACAGCAGTCTGGTAGTGTCCTGGGGCTGGTGCAAACTGGCACAATGAGCTGGTGCCTCTCTCTCTTTGGGTGCATGTGGCCAAAAGTGGCAGCAGGCACCTCCCAAGTGCAAGATGTTTGTGTGTGGGTCCTGTCTCGAGCATAGCAGTTTGGGATGGGTAAGGATAGCCCCGGGGTGTTGTGTGAGGGTAGGGGAGGTGAATGCATGAGCCAAATGGTAGATCACTTAGACATGATGCCTGGGATGCAGCAAATGCTTGTGTCTTCCTTTTCATAGGGAAAACTTCCATTTTTCATTAATATTGCCATGTCCTATTTCTGCCATGGTTCTGAGTGCTGAAGCAGGGGGAATATTGGTGCTAGCTACCTGCCAGGGGGCTGGGTCACACCACGATGAGGTCTGAAAGACCAGATGCAATATTTCCTCCTTGCTGTACCATGCTGTGCCATGCCATTCCATGGGACTGTTGGAGCCAGGGGACGCTGGGGTGGTTACTCCTTCAGAGATCAATTTTCAGACCCTCAGAGTGTTATGAGGTCCATCCAAGTCAGTTCCTCTGGGTTAAACTAAAGATGTATATACCAGAAGTGCTCAGGAGTTAGGTATGCCCCAGGGCTGACTTTGCTTGTAAGAAAAGAAATAACAAAATCCATCCTGTTCCTGTACACCTAGCAGGGCACAGCAACTGACTTGCAGAGTCATGGAATCATGGAATAATTTGGGTTAGAAGGGGCCTTTGAAGGTCATCTAACCCAACACCCCTGCAATGAGCAGGGGACTTCTTGAACTAGATCAGGTTGCTCAAATCCTGGTCCAACCTTGTAGGTGCCAGAGAAGCCATGACTGCTCAGCCCTATGTATCACAAGAAACAAGAGGACAAAGTGGGGATATTTGGAGTATTTAGGTTTAAAGTGTTGTAGTAATACAAGCATCATTTCAGAGCATACATGTGTTCAGGTACCATACCTCACGTTCATGCGTCATGTTATTCGTTTAGTCTAGTTATGAGCAAAAAGCTTCCAAACAGTATTAGAACAGTTGTTTTTAGATTTGGGACTGTCTTTTTAAATAAGAAAATAGCAATTATTATGCTGGATTGTTTTGCAGAAGAAAAATGCATTTGGGCTTAAAGGCTTGAGTAGGATTTAGCTGCCGTGCATTGCACTGAATTCCCCCCAATGCCTTTGTGATAGATTAAATAGATGTTATGTTGCCTCGGTGAAGAGGGATTCTTTGCTACAGTAGTGGTGGCAGCAACAGCTGACTTTTAAATTCTGATTTCCATTTTGGTTTTCCTCCCTGTCAGGTAAGCTGTCGCTGGAAGAGTTCATCAAAGGTGCCAAGAGCGATCCCTCCATCGTGCGGTTGTTACAGTGCGACCCCAGTAGCGCGAGTCAATTCTGATAAAAGCGGACAGTGTGCTCAGAGAATCTCGGCTTGTGTCCTTCAAGCTTTGCTCGCAAACGGATGCCTTCTCAACCATCCCTCCACACCTCGCGGATAAGAGCCCGTTGCCAGATCGTGTGTGTGTGCGCGTGTCCGAGCGAACCAGCCCTCGCTCCCCCACTAACACCAGTGCAGTTCTCCTGCGGCAGCTCCGTTTCTGCTTCCCCGTAATGTTACGATTCACTCTGCACATTTTAAACATTAATCAAAAGGTATGTTTACATGCAGCTACGAGAGAGTTCAATGGCTGGTGAGATACCACTTCACTTAGTCCGTGAGAAAGGTGATGTTCCTGTAGTTCCCAAGAAGATGCTAGGTAGGACTTTTACCCAAAATAGCAGATGGTAGATAATTTATTTTGCTTCAGAAATTACTATGTTGAAAAAAAAAAAAACAAAAGAAAAAAAGGGGACTGAATGGAGTAGAAAGTTAAAAAAAAAAGAAAAAGAAAAAAGGAAAAAAAAAAAGCAGCTTTCCTGGGCATGGTTCCAATTTTCTTTTTGAGGAAAATTGCTTGCACTTATCTAATGGTCTTTACTTTCTTTTAATATATATATAAATTATATATATATGGTGAAGTAAAATTTTAAATATTTAGGTCATCTATTTAAGGCATAAAATAGAATTCAAGCTTTGTTTCTTCTAGTCGTCTGTGATTTATTCAAATCTTGGAGATTGTTTTTTTGTGATATTTATGCATTAGCAAATTGCTGTTCCAAAAGAAATGCATGACTAGCAGTTTGTGGATATTTCACTCTGTTTAATTCCTGAATGCAAATATTTGTTCATTTTTACTGTCAGTCATTCCAGCATTACTGTATTAACAAAAGACCCGAAAGGAGTTCATCCTCATTTTGTATTTCTCAGTGGAGTCCTACTTTCTGGTGGTTGCTGCGTTAAATGGCTTTTGAGTGCCCCGAGGTGACGTGACTGGCACTGCTGTTCTCGACTTGGCTACACCTCCTCCCTTTTGCTGTCAATATGTTAATAGTCTTGTGCATTCCAGTGTTATTTAATATCTGCCTAATGCCAAGAAATATTAATTGAAATAAAAGACTACTTTTCTTGTCACTGCCTGTCTTGGTCTATGCCATGCACCAAGTTCCTAGCATCAGGTATTTGGGGAAGGGCAAGAATGGCTCCCTGCACTATGTCTCCCAGTCTTGTCCAAGACGCATTTCCTTTGAAGTACATAGGGATTTTGGGAGCTGGCTGTTGTGGCTGGGTTAACACAGTGGTGTTGGTACCTGTGGGATCCAGCTCCATCCCAGCTGAATCCAGGGTAAAGATTGCAAGAAGGTGACAACTCAGTTTCTGCTGGATGCAGAGCAACTCAAGGCAATGAAGGAAAAGCTGCTGGCCCTGCTGGCTGGGCTACTGTGACCACAGGTTTAATAAAACTCCTGTCAGGTACTGGGTACTTGCTGTTGGGCTAACATTTGACACTGCTGGCATGGGAAGCAGTTTTCTTCGCATTCATCAGGTCTGCAAGTAGCTGCACAAGCCTGCACTCTCTGCAAAATAAAGTATCAAAAAATTATTTGGCCTGAAGTTAATGTTGAGCATGTAATGAAGGGATTTTTGCTGTGTAGAAGGTCCTAGTAGTGGTTATGTGATACTACTTTAATATTAAAAGAGAGAGAAATGTTTTAAATATTCAAGTGGAAATACATTTTGTCAGACTTGGTCTACAATACAAATTTGTGTCAGTGCTGCCGAGCAAAAGAGTGTGCTTATTTTTTCACCTGGAAATTCAAATTTGAGCAATTAAACCAACAGTCCTTTCAACCATGACACCCTGCTGATGAGGCAACTCTGAAAGGGATGTTAATCAGAAGCCTGCCTGCTTTCCCAGGGCAAGCCCAGCAAAAAAGCCCAACTGTTGAAAAAAATGTAATTCCACAGTTGCCTTCTCTAGCCTGCTTGTGTTCATGCTGTCAGTCTGCCTGCCAGAAGATGCTGGGGTGTTAGATATGCTGCAGACGTCCTTACTCTAATGACTCTTCTGGCATGGACTGGGTCCAAAAGCAGCTGTTTAGATGTGAATTGGCCACCGTGGGCTTTATCATTTTTGTGTCATTCTGAGAGTGTGAAAAAATATCTTTGACTTTGTCCTGGGATGGTACCTTGGAGGTGGACCACAACATTTGAATCTTTTTCGTGCATTCTTAAAATGAGTCAAGCATATCTTCAGTCAAGCATTGCATGATATCTTGGGTACCAAAGATGTAAAAACTGTTTTGCTGTAGCATTCATAAATGCAGCAGTTCTTCCTTAATTTGCTCCTCTAAGTGGAAATATCACTGCCTTTTCCTGGCATCTCACTACTTCTGGTTTCCTTTGCTGTCTGTAGTGAATAGCAAGTTGAAGTGGCTGTTTAACAAAGCCCAAACTCTTCTCATTTCTGGAAAAAAATTCTCCTTACAGAAGCTTATTTTGATAAATAAGCTTACCTTGTTTTTGCAGAAAGAAAATGAAAGAGTCTAAATTTTAGAGGTTAGAAAGTTCCCATTTCTTTGATGCTACAATTTTTTTTCTCTGAAATGGCCAAGGTATCCATGATGGAGTTTGCTGCCTGCCACGGTCTGACAAGCCCCTGCACAGCCCTGTGCAGACACTGAGATTATGTCCTGCTTCATCGGACCAAATATCTTCCGTCTTTCCCTTTGCCTCTTTAAACTTTCCAATCCCAGATTTGGGGTTTTTAAAGTTATCATTCACTGTTTTCATAGCTTTTAAGGAGCTTCTTCTCAGGGCAAGATGATTTCATTTCAGACTGGGACTGGCACAAATTATGTAAGATGCTCCCAGCTTGCCTTTTGGAAAGAACTGAAGGAAGATGCCCAGGAAAGGTGGTCGTGCATGGTATCCCAGGGAAAATGAGAGTTGCTCTGAAGTCCAGCCAGGCTGAGCTTTTCAAAGGTGGCTTCTGATATGGAGAGCCTTTTAATTAAAAGGTCAGCTAAGTACTGGAAAGGGTTTTGTCTGCTGCTGCCAAGCAACTCTCTTAAAATCAGACCTGCTTCAGAGGTTGAGCTTGTGCATCCACAGTCACTGGGTAACTTTGATCAACTTGGCTGTGCTTGAGCAGCTCCCCACAGGATGTCTCTGCTTTCCTGGCTGGTAAAGAGGACTCAGAGGGGAGAACAATTTCCAGGCTCCTTCTCCAGGATGTCATTTGTATGTTGATACAGGCAGAGTTCAAAACTGATGGAGAAATCAATGCAAAGATAAGAGAGCTTTACTGCTTGTTGTGCTCCCAGGAATGTCTTTCATAGAGGGACTGTTGTGTAGAGGGGTTAATCATTTGGGAAATTAAGTCCAGGTGATTAATAAGAAACTTCAACTTAAGTGGTCTAAGTGTTTTTGTGAATTGTATTTTCTGTCAAAAATTGAGTCAAACTTAGCAAAAGTAGTTTAGCACAAAAAAATCTCACCACTGGGTCCATTTTTAACTCATTTTAATAACCTATGTGATTACTTTCTCGCCATGGAGATATCTAACACTCTGAAAGCTCTGACTACATAAATTCAGGCTTTTCTGTATGAATTGCAGGTCTTGTTAAGCTAATTCAGAATTATGTCATTGCCTTTCAGATAAAGTCTGGTTGCAGACTAACTCCAGCGTGGAGTTAGTTGACAGAGGTGCTTGGGTTCAGTCTTGGGTGTCTCCCTTGCCAAGTTTGAATTGGCCCTTTGTTTTTAAATCAGGCCCTTTGCAATGTATTTTTAGCATTGGCCTCTGAGTAATAAACTCCTGTGAAGAACAACATGAACATTTCTGCAAGCACGGGGCAGATGGTCTCCATGGATAGTCCTCGATCCATTATGCAGGGCTCTATTCATATTTAAAGGTTAGGAACAGCCATCGACTTTAATGGTCCAGTGGGCAGACTGGCATTTTGAGCTCCCTGTGCTGCACCATGGCAGATACAGTGCTGATGAACCTGATAATTGCTGTTATCTCTTTTGGGAGGAGAGATGCTTTATTGAGAAGAAGGAAAAGGGTGGGAGAGAAGAGCAGAGCATCTCTCTACGCAGGAGCTTTGGAGACGTGCCTGCATTGCTGGGAGCAGCATGCCTGCAAGCAGACCTTGCCTGTTGCCCACATGTATCCAGTGTAATTATTTCGATGCAAACACACTTCTGAACACTCTCATGTTCACTGTGGCTAAAGGGCAACCAGTGCATCACCAGAGGGTCAGGTTAATCCCAGGCTTTCAGCCATGTCGCACGAGTCAGAAACCACTGCCAGAAGGAAGCAAGGAACAGTCACGGCAGCTGCCTGGTGTCTTCGGGGACAGACGGGCGAGGTCACCACCACCAGTTGGGTGGGTTATTTTAAGGGCTAGCTGGCTCTTCCTGATGGAGGAACAATTTATCACAAACAAAATCTGTATTGATTGGGCTGTCACTAGAGGGAATCATCTCTCACATGAAAGTGAGAAGCAGGATCCCCTCCTTGCTCCTCTCCATGCACATTCCCACACCTTGGTGTTTGGTGTTGCTGGGGCCTGGGTGGGTCATGCTTAGCTCCCTCAAACCCTCCCTGCCTGTGGACTGTAGCTTTGAACACATCTTTAGTGTCTTCTCTACCCTGTACCTGGCACTGGGAGCTGCATCACTAAACCTGTGGGCACTGCCATCTCACAGCTGTGCTCCCAGGGCACCCACCCCAGCATTCTTTTTACCTTTCCAAAATAATGCAACTTTTGCCCAGGACTTTGGCAGCTTCCTTTGCCTTAACTTCTTTTTTTCCTTTGCATAAACTGTTCCATGCAGCAGTGTGGGAACTTAGTGCAGAAGGCTGGTCACACTCTAAAATCCAAGTTGGTCACAGATATATTTCTGCAAATACGACGAATTACATGCTGCACTAGGGGAGCCTCTGCAGTGTCACCCAGGCTATTCTGCAGGAAATGAGGTGTAAGCAAGGGAGTGTGTATTTCCCTGGCACTTGGATGTGCCTTCTCTTTCCCAGCACTGGGCAGAGGGTTGCACTGCAGCAGAGAACAGGAGCAGGGACAAGTCCTACCTAAGTGTTCCATGTGTCAATGTCACCCACAACATAGACTTTCATTGCATTTCCCAGGTCAGGACACAGACACCTTTCCAGTCACTATTTGCATTTTGCTTTTTAGTTTTCAAGTAAGTACTATGCTTAAAGCCTAATGTGGGTGTACATACACTGAGACAGGATTGAATCCAGATTTTCTTCAGCAACATGTGGAGAAAAGTAGCCTGAGACCTTATTGCTTTCTACAACTCCCTGAACGGATGTTGTAGCCAGGTGGGGGATGACTAACAAGTAACAAGGTGAGAAGAAATGGCCTCAAGTTGCACTAGGGGAGGATTAGGAATATTAGGAAAAATTTCTTCACTGAACAGGTAATCAAGCATTCGAGCATGCTGCCCAGAGAAGTGAATGAGTCATCATCCCTGGAGGTATTTAAAAGATGTGTAGTTGTGGCTGTGGTTTAGTGGTGGACTCTATGACCTTACAGGTCTTTTCCAACCTAAGTGATTGCATGATTCTGTGACTGTGCTGTGGCTGTGCATGGTTCTGCTCCAGCCTCTCCTTGCTCACAAGAGTAGTCATATATTTCTTCTATGTATTAAAGCACCTCTAATCTTTTCTTGACTCGTTTGCACGACAAGAAGATGCAAACTGCTATGTCCTACTGGTGTCTCCATTGTGAGTACATACAAGAAGAAACACCTTGTTCCTCCCATGTGGGGTTTGGGTTGTAACCAGTACTGTGCTGAGCCTGCACCAGTGGTTGTGAACACCAAAGGAGGTATCTGTCAGGCAGCCTCTCCTTTTCATCAAGGGTCTGTAGGACCCTTGTTCCTGCTTCTAAGAGCTGTTCTACAGCATATTTGAACTTTCCTACTGCATCTTCACCATGGTGGTGGCTGCATCCCACTCTTTCTGCATATAGCCATGAGCCTCTGTGCTGGAAATCTGTGCAGCAGGGCTAGGGTGTTCCTTGCCCAGACCTTAAACTGTTATTCTTTAACATGAATAATAGGCAGTAAGAGAAATCAGACTTGTTTGAAGAAACACTGAGATGTCCAAGCTCAGAGGAGAGTGCCAGCTAACTCACTAGGATATTGGCCCATCCCCTCTTATGGAGAAACAGAAAGGGTTAGGGAGAAACAGAGCTGGTACAGATAATCCTCTGGAATTTGTCTTCCATTTGGTTTGCTGGGGAGCAAGATATCTTTGTGAATGGTTTTTAAAGTGTTTTGGGAGCAACCAGGGGAAATGCCATGTGCTGAGCATCACAACATGGAGGTGGGAGCGTCATCCTCTTGTGGACACAGAGCCCTCATTTGCTGCAGCTTGTAAGAGCAGCAGGCTTCCCATCTCCAGCTGCCTCTGGGTTGCTGTGTGGGAGCTGCGGCCTGCCCCCTCCAGTGCAAAGGTTCAGTTGCAAATCGGGGCTGGGAGAAGAGACCCCTCCTCCCACCAGACCCAGCTGGTGTGAACAAACCCCACTCCTGGGGCTGCAGTGGTGACTGAACACATGTGGTTTTCCTCTTTATTCTTTCCTTTAATATTTTCCTGGACCCTTTCCAGGGCGAATTCCACTGCTGAGCGGATGCCACGGGCAGCAGGCGCAGTGCTGGCAGCTGGTTCCTCAGGGAAAAGGTGAGTGCACCAACTGTGCCTTAATATGCCATTAATGATCAGGAACAAAACACAAACATTACAGATGCTTTCCTCTGAGAAAATAAAATAAAATAAACTCAGCTAATTTAGATGTTAGTGTTGCACAATCATAGTTATTCCTTTGCTGCTTTCCTTATGAATTTATTAATACATGTGAGGCTCACGACAAGAAGTTTGATGCCCGCGAAAGGACACAGGCAGTGCCATTGCATGTGTGTGGTGACACAGAGGAGCACGGTTGCCTGCACGCTGTGGACAGTGCTGGTGCTTGAAATAGCTTTCTGATAGCAGGGTTTACCCCACACCGTGCCATCCTCCCTCTCACCAGTGTCATGTGCAGTGATGCCTGTGGGAGCTGATGCTGCCAGACACCCTGACCACCCCAGAGGAATGTGATCTTTGGGGAAACTGGCTCTCATAGCCTTGCAGTGCCCCATCTGGGTAGCCCTGGGGGATAAAGACAATTGTGTGTAAAAGAAGAACTTCACTTTTAAGCTGTAGTGGCTTAAGTCAGCTTTAAAGGCAGATGATGAACCCTTATGAATTACTCAGCAGGGAATTCCACATCCACTCCTCACTGAGCTGCTGGTGCTTCAGGTATGTCACCACCAGTCCCCTGTGGGACCTGCTGACAGCTGCAGTGTATAGCAGGGCTCCTCAAGCAGACCCCTGTGGGACTCCAGCTGTCCCATGAGGATCCCAATGTCTTTTGGGACTTAGGCATTATGGGCCACATTGGTGAAACCGTCAGGACTGCTCTCTGGATGAAACTTGCCAACTCTAAGTCTGCTCAGACCTTTAATATCTGCCAGCACTGCTGCTAGAAACTGTGGGGGAAAAAAAAAAAAAGGCAAGAAAAAATGCCTTTTCCTTTTTTTCCTTTGAGTGATGCTTTCCTGGGGTGCCTGTGAGGGAGATGCTGGCCACCCTGGCTGCACCTCCATGTGGCCCCTCCTGTGCCCACGACATGGTATCCAGATGATGCTGTCCACACAGCAGAGGCCAAGGCCACCTCAGTTGCTATGGCAACACAAAAAAAGAACCAGGAGTTTAAATTTGTTTTTTCTTTCAAAGCAAAGAAAATGCTTGAAACCTCACTTTCTATTTTCGGTGGCTTTGCAGCCCCTCATGTTCACCTTCTCTGCACAGTTCACAACATCCACACTGGGCAGGATGCTTGAAAGGAGCAAAACATCCCTGCCCAGCAGCATGAGAGCAATCATGCATGGGATGGTCTGGTGACCAAGGCAGTGGAAGGGACCCAAATCTTCTCTTTCTCGTCTCCGTTCTAGCAATTGCCTGGCAAAGTTACTCTCAAGGCACTTGTGCTTTGCACTCCCCTGCATTTTCTGGTGGAATTTGGCATCACCTAGAATACAAGGAAAGGGTCAAAGAGGACTGTGAAGGACAATTATGATGAATTTCCATATTCTGGTAGCTGATTCTCAGAACAAAGCTCATAGCACCAAGACTGACAGAGTGTGGACAATGCTGTTGAGCACATGGTGTGAGTTTTGGGAATAGTCCTGTGCAAGGCTGGGAATTGGACTCAAGGATCCTTGTGGGTCCTTTCCAGCTCAGGATATTCTGTGATTCTACCATCAGCCAGCAAGGTTTGTGCTGTTTCTTGCATTTACATCATCATTTTTTCTAATTTTAGTTTCTTCTGTGCCAGCTGCTTTTGCTAGGCTTCTTCCACCCAGCTACAAGTTTCAGTGCTCTTATTTGGCATGTGTTTTTAAACCTCCTTTTCACGCTTGAGCCAGCACCAATTGGGGGTAACTCCCCCAGCAGCCCATGCTTGCTTGTTTTGGGTGTCCCACAAATCCCAGCAAGCCACCTTGCAGCTGCACTTCAGGCAGGCAGCAGGCACTGGTGGCAGGGGGACTTTCTTGAAAAATGTCCATTTCTTGGCTGATGCCAGCAGCAGTGCACAAAGCTGATGGCACTGACATTGTGGCTCCTTACTGTGCTGCTTTACACTCACAAGCACTTTCCTAAGGATAAAGCTGTGTCCTGCCTCTGTGGTTGCCTTTTTGTTCCCTAGAATGAGCAACTCCCACCTCTATCCTGAAGTCTGAGTCACTTCAAAATTTTCACCTCCATCAGCAGCATAGCTCTGTCTTAAAGGCTTTTTCTGAAACTGGACTGCTGAAATTGATTTCTTCCTCAGTAATGTGATTTAAATCACCCTTCAATTACTAGTCATTTCCTCACCTTGTGGCAATAAGGACAAATTAGCACCTTCAATAAGAGAAACACGCTTCTAGGAAATGGGTTCAATTTGGAGTGGGTTTTTGAGAGCCAGCTGCCAAACTTGGATCAGTTGGTTTCTCTGCAGTGGGTGTATGAAGGAAAATGGCACAAGCAGGAAAAATGGCACATTCCCATGTTGTGCATGACAATGATGCAGAAGGAAATGGTTTCTGAGCACTGTAGGGGGTGCTACCGGAGCACTGTAGTCATCCCTGCCTGCATCCTCTCTTCACCTGTACCAGAAGCTCATGACCACAGAGGGTAGATTTTTCTGGATGGCCCAGCACTCTCTGAAGGTCAGAGACTTCAGTGCTTAATCAGGTCCTAAAAGATGAGGGAGTCTGTTCTACTGATGGTGTGTGGGTGGCCACATCATTGAACAGCAATGAGATTTCCCCTTCAGCTTTCCTCCAGGTCATGCCTTTTCCTTAAAAATAGGGGAGAATTATTTTTAATATGAAAAAGAGTGATGCTGGGAGGTGTTAAGACCCAGCTGCAAGGGTTGACATGGTGGACTTGTCTCTGGAAACAAAGTTCACTTGCTCTGCACATGGGATTGAGAGGATTATTGGTACTTCAGAGAATTGACCACAGCCTTACCAGGCTGACTAATTAGTGATTTACAATAAGCTGGAGCCCATAGACATGCTCTGTTGTGTCCTGGAAGAGAGGATGGAGTTGCACAGCGAGTACCTGGGGTTTCATGCAGGTGAGAAGAGCTGAAGTGAATGTATTTGACCCAGGCAGGGTTTTGACTTTATTCATGTATCTCAAAGTAGCAAGCTTTTGGTATTGTTTTTGGGTTTTTTTTCATCCCAGAATAGTGATATTTTACTCTTCATGCCACGAGCATGGCAGTGAGAAGCCAAGCTATTTAATTTCTTTTCCTTAACCAAAGCTGCAACCACTGCTATGGGTGACAGTGACCCAGGCTGAGGAGCTGCTGCCACCCGAAATACCACAGGAAAGACTTTCCAACAGCCTGCTAAAATGAAAGAAAGAAATTGCTTGGATCAGGTGGTAGCCACCTGAGTGCACCCAAAGAACAGAAGGGTGAGAGTGTAACCTCTTTCTTAAATCAGCCTCCAGCAAACACAATACCAAATTATTAGCTGGTGGTTTTTTTAATCACTCCAGGGCATGGTCTAAGGAACTCCAAATCAGTAAGGCTCATGTCTGGACCAGGAAAAAAACAGTAGAAACTATAGTAAAGTACCAGCATTGCAGATGCTAGGATAAATGTAATGTATAAAGGGAGGAGATAAAGTTAGCTCCTACAAATGGAAGTTGTGCCTGATAAATCTGTGATCTCTGCAGGAATGAAGAGGCAACAAATCCTTAAATGGTCTGAAAAGGGAATGATGGATTGGATGGATGGATGGATGGATGGATGGATGGATAGATAGATAGATAGATAGATAGATAGATAGATAGATAGATAGATAGATAGATAGATAGATAGATAGATAGATAGATAGATAGATATAAAATAGTTTACTGGTGACACAAGATTGTTTAGGATCATTAGAGATTAGGCAAAATATAGCAGTTTTCCTCTGTATCGATTCTGAGGCAGCAAAGCTACTACCTATTAACTCAAGCTTAGTTAAGTTATCTAATATTAACTAAAAGGAAAAAAAAAAAGGAGTCTAAAAAACAGTATTTCTAACTATTCATACACTTTAAGGTCAAAATTTAAATGGTATTGGGATCACTTTGGGTAGAGGTCTGAAAACATCAACTCAATGTTCACCTTACAAGGCAAAGAAGCTTTTGGAGAGCCTTGCAGTTTAGGATGTTACTGACCAGGGCATCACACTCATGATATGGGGTTACTCTGGCCTCTAGGACCTGCCACCCCTGCTCTGGCACAGCATGTCCCCACTGTGCACCTTGTGTGCCCATGTTTCTGTGCCCTTAGCTCCTTGCTTGACAATTTAAACTTTAAACTCTCTACATGGCAGCTGGTACCTGGCTAAATCACGTACAATGTCAGCCATACCCGTGCAAAGCAGTGGCAAGAGGCTTCCCAGCTGCCTAATGCAGGCAGGGAACATTTTGATCAGCCCCTCTTGACCCCGCAGCTAATGCAGGCCAGCGAATCTGCCTCGGTAATTTGTGTACCAGGCTTGTACCTTTGGCCTGAGGCTGGAGACGATGTTAAACATCTGCTGCTAGACTCCTGAGGGTGACGTCAACACTCTTTTGTCCTAGTCTGGGACCGCCTCAGCTGCATCCATCTCTCCCAAAGATAAATTGTACTTTATTGCGTGGTATTGCTCAGGACAGAAGAAACTCATTAGGTACCAACAATTCAGCACTTTACACTCATAGTAATAAATAATCACCAGGGTAGATTTCCCCCCCTCCCTTTTCACTTTTTCTTTCCTTTCTTCCTTTCTGCCAGTGCACAGGCTCTCAGGAAGAATAGAAGGGCTGGCAGGATGGCAGAGGATGGTTGCAGAGTGTCCCTGTGCATTACTGGGGACGGTATCAATAAGCCAGGGCAGCAGAGATGTACTCTGCCTTGCTGCAGTCCCATGGTATCCTCTGCCCATATAGGGTGGTTTTCTGCAGGAGACAACAGCACTGGGAGGAACTCAGGGCCTCTCCCAGGGCATGTCTTGGGGTGCATCCAAGGGAACACCCAGATTAAGCTGTCCAGCCCTGGGAAAGGGGGGGATCTTCACCTCCCACATGCAGTAGGCACTGTAAGACCTCTGTCTCCAGCCTTCCTTGAGCCATGGGATACTCGTCTGGTCAGGAGCACAGGGAGCTGGGAACAGCTGGACTCATCTCTTGCAGAGGTTTTTAGGGAACCCTCGTTCTACCAGCCTGTCTTTATCTCTCATTGGCTGCGGACACTTCAGGGAGTCTCTGCTGTGTTCCACAAACCCCTGGACTTGATGGCATTGGGCAGAAGAATGCTGGGGGCTGCTGGCAACCCACGTGGAGGGATGCACCATGGGCAGGGCCTCTCTGCTCTGACCTATTCCCTCCCCACCATCTTTTCTCGAGCTCAAAAGCCAAAGATTTAAGGAGTTATATTTTCCCTGCAAGCTCTGTTTCCCTCTCAGCTTGCCTCAGTGCCAATCAATTTTGCTGGTAATAAAGAAATTTCCTGTCTTCTCCCAGAAATGTAGTGTGGGGGCAATCACCACAGCCTTGGGAAGGTCCCGAAGCTGAAGGCCCTGTGCTGCTGAGGAGCAGGTGGCAGCAGCCAGACTCGCAGTTTGGGGACGGATGCTGCAGGGTGCGGGAGGAGCGCGGCCCGGGCGCGGGCTGCTGCTGCCATCTAGCCACAGTGTCGCTCAGCCCCCACCCACGCCACCTCCTTCGCCTATGTTCTGCCCACTTTACTGCTTTTCTGCAGCTTTCTTCTTGTGAACCACCAAGAGAAGATATCTTTTAAGGTCTGTTCGTCTAGCCTGCCCTTTCCAGGAGGGCAGCAGGGCCGTGCGGCATCTCAGCTGTCCCAGACTTTGGGGTCGCTCTGCCCTGCTCCCCACAGGCTCTGTGCACCGCGTCCTTCCTCCCCCAGACTCACCTCTCCTGGGGGAGGACACCCCCGGGCCCCGGTGCTGGCACGGTTATTGGATCCAGCGGCTCCCCAATGCCCTGTCCTAAGCACACCACCAGTGCCCTAAACCTGAGCCTGGGAATGGGCCTCAGCTTTGGAAGCCATTTGCTCCCTCCGATGTATGTAGTTCTCCCAGGGGGAAAAGCAAACAGTGATCAGCACATTCAGCTGGGGACACAGGAAAACTGCTTTAGGAAGGTGATCTTATAAGGGTCATTTACCCTACAAGGGTCAGGACTCCTCGGTGACCAATCTTCTTCGCACAGGATGAGACACTTCCCTTTGTTCCAACAGCGACACTGTGTCTTTTGTTTAACATCCATTACCAGTTCTTCCCCACTACTTTTTAATTTTTTTGAGGCAGGAGCGGGTCCTTTCCCTTCAGCAGCTCCTCAGAGGCTGCTGCCTGGTTTAGATCCATTTTAGCACTGGAGCCCTCACCAAGCAGAGCCCCATGGAGGAGCAGGCAACCAAGGAGCTGGTAGTGTTGGCAAACCCCATTGCTGAATTGAGGGAACTGTGCTGCAGGGCTCAGCCCCATGGCACTGTCAGACCACTAGGCAGCAGGGTGGTGAAAAGCATGCTAGGATTGGAAGGGACTTCAGGAGGTCTCTACCCCAGGCTCCTGCTCCAAGCAGGATCAATTGCAAGATCAGCTCAGGGCTGCTCGAGACCTTGATCTGTCAGGTCTCAAAAGCCTCCAGAGATGGAGCCTGGCCAGCCCCACTAGTCATGGCTGTCCCCATGAAGCAAGTTTCTCCTTGCATCCAGCCTGACTCCCAGGTTTCAGCATGCGTCCACTGGCACTTGACATCAGCAAGCCTGCAAAGCTGCTCTACAGAAGGTGGCATAAATCAGTTTCATGGACTTACTAAAAAAACCAACCAAACAAAAAAACCCACCCAAAAACTCTGACAACAGCAAACCTAAATTAACCCCAGCAAAAGAGAAGAATAAAAAACATCACAGAAATAACTACTGAAAGAACCCTGAAAGAACCAAGCCTCAGACTGGGCTCCAAGCAGGAAACTGGAAGATGACAGGACATTTGAGGCAACAGCCTTAATAAGTAATTAGAGAAACCCTAGCTCTTTCTGAAATTTTCTGTGTATTAAAACCCTCACATTCTCTGTTTCCTATCTACTGTGAATGGATGGGATGAGGGTTTTTTTGAGCTGCGAAGTAGCTTAATTATTACTTTGTACATACTTTTTCCTTGTATTTTCTTGTTTACATTTGTTTGCTCTAAAAACATCTCACTCATGCTGTGGTCTAACATGGGGACTGTGGGATTCATTTGAAAGCTTTCTGTTTCACTCCTTTCCTCTTCCTTCCCTCACTCTGACGGACAAAGTTTCTTGGACGCATTTTTTTTGAGCTGAGCTCCATCTTGTGGGCTTTTGCAGCTACTTAGTCACCACATCCCTATCTCTGGGAGGACCTCCCTTGGCTCTGGTCAGAGGAACACCTCCCTGCCTTGCTTGCGGTCAGGTGTAATCACAGAGTCAATCAGAGAGTTAGAGAATGACTTGGGTTGGAGGGGACCCTTAAAGACTACTAGTCCCAACACCCTGCCCCTGGAAGGAACACCTTTCCACTAGACCAGGCTGCCCAAATAACCTACAGGGGAATGAAACCCAGATGGCAGAAGAAGGTGAGTCCCATAGTACCTGACTTGTGAGGAGTTTGGGAGCCATTGCAGTGAGGTGCAGGAGAAATCTCCCTCCCCTGAATCAGCAGTCTCTGGCAACTTGGATTTTCTTTTGCTTTTCATGTCAGATGCTTTAATTGTTTAATGCATACTTTGACTGCAGAAAAGTGGGACAGCCATTGCTGAGAAATACTTATTGAGCTGGTACAGTGAAATGCTGTTGCTACTGATGATATATAGTTAACAGTAAGTAAATGGAGCTCTTAAGCAGAATTTTTTTAATCTAACAATGCAATAGATTTTCTTCTTATCCTCACAATAAGGGCAGCAGCAGTTCTGTTCTTACTGAAAAGTGCATCCATGTTATCCTGTTCCAAGCATTGCAATCCTGTGCTTTACAAGGTTGCCAGTATCTTCTTTATTCCAGCTAGTGAGCTTAGTAGCCAAATATACAAAGTGATGCTTGAGCCAACTGAATGTCCAAATACTGTTCTCACACAGTACTGAATGGCTGTCTCGGAGTAGGTTAAATAACACATATATTTTGGGAATTCTTTGTACTGAGCTGCTACAGTTGCCCTTTCTCAGCTCCTTGCTGAGTTCTCAAGGTACTCTGAGCCTCCTCATCCCTAGCAATGATAAGGTGTTGGTAGCAACCCAGCTAGGAGCACTGGTCTCTGCATCACAGTTCTGAAAGTGTCTCTGCCTTTCTCTCCCTTCCTGAATTGCTGCACAGCCTTGCTGTCTTCTGGCTGCTCTCTGGACTAGAACATGGCAGTTGGCTCTGTACCACAAAAGCAGGGCGAGCCAATTGTTCCTTTGCAAAGCACTCCAAAGAGCATGAACTGGAGAGACTATAACTGGAAGGCACTTCTTTTTTTGTGGGAATACTGTGGGTAAGACTGGGACCAGCTCCCTAAAATGAGTGAGAAAAAGAAAGGTTGGATTCAGCATGCTAATGCTTTTGTCTTCAGAGAAAGACTAACATATAGAGGAAAATTGTTGCTGCTGTGTAAGCATCAAGAAACACATGCAGATAAGGGTCTAATATTTCCTGGACTTCAGCAATACTTGCGAGACTACATGGACACATAAGACTGCCGTGTGCTCCCTTGAGGGAGCTGCTTTCATTTACCAGTGATTTCCTTGTAATGCTTGTGGCTTCTCCATGCTGAAGTGGAGAGGACTCAAGGGGCCAGTGTTGTTCATGCCCAAAGTGCTCATCCTGCAAAGGGCAACATCATCTTGGTGGCTGTGCCTCTCTGGGTGTCCATCATCAGCTTTCCAAAAGTGGCACCACCATGGCTGAGTTGCTCTAAACACCTCCTGTACTGAGAACTACAAAACCAACTGACGAGCAAGAGCAAAGCTGGCCAAAACCTAGGTCCCAGTCCCATATATGGTCCCTACTCTCAATGTATTTTTAAGGTGGTCAAATACAATGCTTTAATAAGCTTAAGATTTGAATTGGAAGCATGTGACATGGGTACTGAAATCAGACTACAGCCACAGAGATACCAACTGCATTCAAACTGTGAAGAAAATCAGGTGACAATCAAAACCAGGGACACTTCTCCAAAGCAAGTCACTCTCACTTCTTTTGGTACTCATCAGTGCTTCTTTCAAGAGAAAATGAAAAATAATAATTATTGCAATGATTGATGATCTTTTTCTTTTTGTCAATTGAATAATATTCATCTAAGCTCCTTTTGCAATACTTATGGATAATGATTTACTTTTTTTTTGTGGAAGAGGGTTGGTTTTGATCTGGAAATCTTACTGCAAATTGATGCTGTGTTTGCTATGAAATACCTGTTTAAAGGATAGTCATTTCTGGAGATGAGATCTGTAGCAGAAGAGGTCTCCAGCTCCAGGTTTGTTCCAGCTCCACTCTACTCCTGCAGGTGGAGTCAGGGGGTCCCTGCTCAGTGCTGCTCTCAGCTCTGGGTTTCTCTGCTAGTGAGAGTGAGGCAGCAGAATTGACTCTGCCATGGCAAATGGGGCACTGACACTTTGTCAGCAAGGCCTATGTTGTAACCTAGAAGAAGGCAGCTTAGAAAGTAAAACATGAGTTAAATAGTCATGCAGTAAGACAAGGGATATCTGCCCCATGCTACACTGTCATCAGCAAATTCCCTGTGTCCCTTACTTCCTCTCACTCTGCGTCACTATTCTCCAATCTCTCCTAAAACATTTCCACCTTTGATTTTCCATCTGATGTACTTCCAGAGGATGAGTGTTTCTCAGCTTTTTTTGATATATGGAACTACTTTGCACCAAAGAATGTCAGCTGAACTCCAGTACAGGACATGTATGGCTACATGGGGACCAAACACAAGATCCCAGCTAGAACTCACGTTAGATCTCAAGTGTCTTTGCTATTCATAAAAGAGAAATGGGCTGATGAGAAGCCATCTCAGGCTTCATACTTTCCTCAATGTTACTTTCTTTTTACATGTATGACCCCATGAGAATCGACATCACCATTACTGGTGGCAGTGAGTGGAGTGAGCACCACAGACATTTGGAGCAGGGATGCCACAGCTCCTGCTAATACAGCAGCAAAGCCCACGATGAGACAGACAGAGCACCATACAGAGCAAGGCTAGCAAGGAGCAAGCTGAAAGGCATAGGCTATTCTTGGCTCCAACTCAAATATTTGTTGAGCTAATTACATCAGATAGATGCAGCTGATCTCAATTTCTCTGGCATGCAGCTCCTCCCTTCCTCCTGTATCAGACAAGCCTGCCCCAGGGAGGAATAAGTAAGATGTGCAGTTAGAACAACTGGATTTGATCAATAAACACAGCAAAACAGAGCAAAGGCTTTAATGTCCCAATAGGCCATCAAGGGCAGGCCAAACTAAGCCAAATGAGCTTACTGCTTACTTTGTTACATCTTTGCTGTCCCTACATGGTCCTTGCTCCACCTCCCAGTAATAAACAAACTTCCCCACTCCATGTTGTAGGGAATACCTACAGTCACCCTATGACCAAATGCTGTCACTTGGGGTATTTTAAAATCAATTTAAAAATGGGCAACTAAGATTCTGTGGAAGCCAGGAGCCAGGCAGCTGTGAGATGAAGTAGCCCAAAGCTCAGAACATCTGTTCAGCATAACCAGAGAAAGTTGAGTCTTGCTTAAAGACACACCAGCATTACTGTAAACACTTATTACACCCAGAAAGTACTAGAAGTCCGTTGGGCAAAATCCATTTGTTTTTGTTTTTTTTTTACAGAGAAGATGCTTCAGATTAGCCATTTTTAAACACTTGACACACTTTTCAGACATGGCTTAGAGAGCATCAGCCAAGTCTATGACGTTCCTGCCACAGGAGAGAAAGAACTACAGTCAGCTACATCTCTTCTGGGGAGCATCACATTGATCAAAATGCTGGTTAGCACGTTTCCACAGTCCTGGCCTCCAGCAGAGATACAGATTTTGGATTTTTGAGACAAAACCCAGTGAAACAGCTGAAATAATCAATCAAGTTAAATGCAGATGAAGAAATTAACTGGCAGCCTGTCAACTTCCTCTCAGTGAAGCTCACTAATTCATTTCCATAAGTGATGGTTTTCAAACTACCTGCTGGAGATGGTCTCCACTGGCTGTGAGCAGAGGAAGGCAGACTGTGCCACTTGCCCAGCAGGACATGAGGTGCTAGTGCAGGTATCACATAAGGTCTCACTACAGCTGAACTCCCTTCTGACTCAAAACAGCCCCAGCTTTCAAACAGGCACTTCAAAAAGTAGCTACATCTCCTTCAGACAACTGCAGGTTCTCAGAGTATATTTTCTGCATACTTGTTCAAATGCACTTAATTCCCCCAGAGCAAGATTTAGATGTGGAACTGTTACAGTATTAACATTTGGTTACCATTTACTACCTCTGTTTGCATGTAAGAATCATTAAGTTTCCAGCTGAATTTGGAGAAGCTAAAGGAAACCCTGGTTTGAATGCAGTGAGTTTCTATGAGATTAAGGCTATGACTCCACTACATGTATGTACTGAAATTTGCCATATGCATAAGAATAAAGGCAAGTGTTATTTGAATCACAAGCCTGAAGTTGGGAATAAAGCAAGCAAAAAAAAA
>VXBQ01014497.1:345758-356802 GCA_013400175.1 Phainopepla nitens
AAAAAACCACTTGGGATGGTTCAAGAGACTCAGCAATGAGGTACCATCACTCTTGTTTACCCCACTAATTCAGCTAATGGAGAGTTTCTGCTAGAAGCACAGAATGGAGGTTAAACATTGCCTTTCAGAACTGCTTGTAGGAAAAGAGCTTTATTTCTTATCTTGCTAGTCACTGTTTCTATCAGCAATGCCAACCTTTGAACAACCCTTCAAATTTAAACACTTACTCCAAGTTAGCTTAAGCATTACGTATTTACTTGATACATTAAGATTTTTCTCTTTATACATCAGGCATTTGCTATGGCATGCCTGCAGTCCAGGACCTTCTGGCAAACAGATCAAACCCAGCTCTAGGACCAATTAGTTTATCAGAAACATTTTTTAATTTTAGTGTAAAAAGTGGCAGCAAACTAGCATACGTTAAACATTAAGTCAGAAGGCTTTGCTTCAATCAGCAGACTATTTTATTCCCAACACCACCTCTATTAGCTCCTAGTATTTACTTAGTGTCATCCATCACATTTAATCCAAAGTCAGAAAGGCAGCATATCTTTTCATAACATTAAATAAGAGCTTCTAATTGTATTGCACAAACAAAAGATGCCAAGTCCCGTTTCTTATCTCTTTTATACCAAAGCCCTAGGCAACAGTTCCAGCTTCCCGGGTGTTCCTGTAACATACTTCAGCTCTCACATACATAACAAGCAGTGTGCCAGTTGTGAACCCTGTGCTGTATTCTCTCATTAATGACTTGGTATGTTTATAAACAGCCACCAGTGCTGGCCACAACACTTTGAGACTAATTTGCAGAAAACCAGCACTGCATTGAACTTGCAATATGCCACATGTTATGCACATGTTCAGTAGTGAAAAACAAATGTGACTTCACAAGAATTCACACAGTATGCAATTTGTTGATAGCCAACCTTCTTCTAATCACATATGAAAAAAGACAATTCAGTTTCCCAGTACCCACTGAGGGTTTCCTTCAGGTGGGAGGGCAAGGGTAGGGGAGATCCATTTATTAGTAAGTTCTGGGCTTGCAGCATCTGCCCTCATACACGCTATAAGAGCCATCCTAGACACATTAGTTTTCTACAGATTAATGAAACACAGGACCAGTTATTTCAATATACTTTATTTTAAAACAGGTAGGTCACAAAGCACTAAGCTTAGCCCGTTCTGCCATACACAAGCTACAAATACTTGTTTGACAGTTGAGGGTCAGTCTTTAGTAGCATACATGAAAAGTGAATAAAAATCCATATAAAACAATATTCAAATAGTTTCCATAGGAACACAGATAATTGTGACCCATCTCCTAGTCATTTTTCTTGCATTTATGCCAAACCTAAATGTTAAAAAAACACTTAAAAACTCTACCAAGAATTAAGTTAACAGTCCCCCAAATGCCCTAAATTCAATGACTAACCTTGCACTTAGTTACTAAATATTACCTATACATTAATACTAGCTGAAGCACAAGTTGCTGGATATTCAATTCCACTTTCCCAGGCACAAGAGACTGGCAGACTAGCAACATCCTGCTCCTCCACCTCAGCTAGGAACCCTTGCTCCTTGATCTGCTGCATTAGTTGCCTAGAAAGAAAAAAAAAAATTAAGAGTGAGCCAAAAACTGTTTCACTTCAATCAACCTAAAAATGTAAGATACATTTTGTTTAATTGCCAGTGAGTATGAAATGAACTGGCAATTGAGACACCTGCAATCCAGACATTATCATAGGGGGAAAAAATAAAAATAAAAGTGGAATCTCTTTTATGATGCAGGTCACTTGTGGCTGGCTAGGCTCTAGGATAAGTGCCAATATTAAGCTGATTTTACCATTTCTGTGTAGGATTTAGATCTGCAAAGATGCACGTATATACACATGCAGCTACACCTGTATACCTCATGCTATACAGATTTACTGACTTAGTGCTGAATAGTTCAGAATTTCAGATGTAAAAATCCCCGACAACTTGACTGTTCCTTATCCCACACCATCACATTACTGGGTAACTTGAATTAAGAAAAGTATGGATAACAGACTAGGAATATTAAGGAGCTGACCAGACCAGTAAGAACCATGCACTCCTTCCATACTCAGACAGGAGTTGTACTAAAACACAGCCTCAGAAGAGCTTCAGTTGACTGAGTTTTTTGACTTAGTTCATAGATTCATAGAATGGTTTGGGTTGGAAGGGGATCTTGAAGTTTTAGTTCTAACCTCCCCTGCCATGGGTAGGAACACCTTCAACTAGACCAAGCTGCTCAAAGACACATCCAACCTGGCCTTGAACACTTCCAGGGACAGGACATCTCTTTCAATTGGAAGCCATTACCCCTTTTCCTGTCACTACGTGCTTTTGCAAACAAACAGTCTTGTCCTCTCTTTCCTCTAAGTCCCCCTCAGGTACAGGAAGGCTGCAAAAAGATCACCCAAGGCCTTCTCCAGGCTGAACAAATCCAGTTCTCTCAGTCCTTCCTCATAGCAGAGGTCCTCCATCCCAACTAAGAGGCCTTCTCCAGACTTGCTCCAACAGGTCCATGTCCTTCCTGTGCTGGGGACCCAGAGCTGGATGCAGCACTGCAGGAGGGGTCTCACCTGAGCAGAGCAGAGGGACAGAATCCCCTCCCTCCCCTGCTGCCCACACTGCTTTGGATGCAGCCCAGGACACATTTGGCTTTCTGGGCTGCAAGGGCACATGGCTGGGTCATGTCCAGCCTCTCACCTGCAGCACTCCCAAGTCCTTTTCAGCCAGGGTGCTCTGGATCTGTTCATCCCCCTGAATTCATACCAGAGGTTGCCCCCATCCAGGTGCAGCACCCTGCACTTGGTCTTGTTAAGCCTCATTAGATTTCCACAGTCCCACTTCTCAAGACTGTCCAGGTCCTTCAGGTGTGGGGTGGCATCCCATCCCTCAGTGTGTCAACAGCAACACTCAGCTTGGTGCCATCTTACAGTTTTAGTTATCTTAGGTATGCAAGGCAAACCACTGTGCCACTGCATGGCTCCTAATGTATTACTAGTTTTTACTTAGACACATGTAATCATCTTTATCTTTCACAGTTTCTAGCCACAAATTTAGTTGTACACCTTTACAATATGTAGATGACATTCCAAAATACTTTTGCCTGACCTAGAAAGATCTGCACCATAATCTCATTGATGCATGCCTCTCAGTTAAGGGCCAGCCTTTATCACAGAATTCTCCTGCCAAAACAGCAAACGCATATAGGGCTGAAAGAGGACTGTGCTGTGGCCTTGGATCACAGTTATGTTTGCATAATTAAGCTCAGCATGCCTCAGACCAAGTATTAAATTTTAACAGCAACCTAGTAATACAGTGAAAAAGCTAATTATTCTCCCACAGAGCAATTTTTAGTTCAATTAGACACAGTTTTGGAGTGTTAAGGGAAGTCTAAAAGCTTCATGTGTTTTGAAAAATGCTTCAGCAACCGGAGGTCGAAGAAACAATACAAGCCCTGCTTATATCAGCAAGGTTAGTAGAAGAATAGAGGAAGCTTCCTCTTACTTTTATGTCACGAATTCCCCTGAACTTAAAGATTTTCAATAAATTCAAAACCAACCCAACAGCAGAGCTCATCATGCTTTAGGTTAACAGTTCTGCCCAAAAGATCTCTGCCAGTTCAGAAGGCAGATACCAGTAGAGAGGTATTTCCTCTTACAGGAAACCCCACTTTTATAGAAGGTGCAATCCATTAATCTGTGTTGCACTGCAGAGCACCCAGGTTACTTTAAAATGCTGTTTAAGTTGCAGTTTCACAGTATCCTTGCACTTAGAAGGTAGTCCTGCTTTCTGTGCTTACCTGTTTAATAACTTCCCATGGAGATCTAGCACTCTGCACTGACCACTGAGCCAGAGCTCAACCTAAACCAAGGAATAGCTCTCAAACAAACATAGAGATCATACTGTGAAGCAACATTGTTGAATATCCCTGCAGTCAGGATTTAGTAAGCTACTAATCTAGAAGACAACACATTACAACTGTGATTGACTGATGTCTGATTACTAGTCACAGAAGCTAAATGTAAAGAATTCATAATGATTCTGTATGTTGTGCAGTAGTGAAAACAGTAGGCAGAATCCAGATTAATGAAGACTCCTAACATTACCCCTTTAAAGGCATCTCTCCTATAAGTGTGTACAACAGAGAAAAGTAATTAGTAGCATCAGCGTTTTTCTGACCACCCAGCAAAAACCTTCAGAGGCACTGCCTTCTTCCACACCAGGAGATTTTACAAGAGCTGTGGGACCAAAACTACCCTTACTCGTTTAAGACGTATCCAACTGATATGAGCTATTTATTACAGTGAACTCAGAAGAACTGATGGATCAAGATATTTAGTTACTAACCATGCTGGTCTTGACATCACATAGTGTATTGTTGGCCTCTGGAATCCATTGAAAGTAGAAGCAGCTGCAACAGTATAGGCACCCATGTTTTCAAACAGGATCCAGTCACCAACTTGCAGCTCTGGCATATTAAACCGCTCAACAATCCGGTCTAAGCCGTCACAGGTTGGTCCCCAAATACTGCAGGAGTAGCAGCTGTCATCTGGCTTAGGCCGCTAAAGAAAAGAGTGGAGTTTAATTATTTGCCTATCAAAACAGCTTCCAGAAGTAGTATCATAGTTAGTGTAACATTCCATCTCTGAAGAAAATTAAGAGCTGCTTGCATGTTCGTCTTCCCCTCTGGCTTTGAGTTAATTCCACTGTATGCATCATAAGTTAAATGCCAAAGTCTGGCAACATGAAGGAAAGTGAGAAGTGACTGCTGTGACAAGAATTTTCCTACATCCATGATATGTGACGAGAATGTGGTACTTCTGAACAGGCATACCTTTTGCAGGACTGGCTTTACATGTGCATGATCATACAAGATGCAGTTAAATGATCCATAGACTCCATCATTCACGTAGTACATAAGAGTTCTGTCATTGGTATCATCTTCGTCTGGAAGAAGTTGAGACGCCAGTGAGAAAAAGTCTTGGAAAGAAACACAGTTGGCTAGATCTAAGACTACGTCTCTATTTACATACCATCAGAACCTGTTTGCTCCTTTAACACAATTTTCTTTGCAATGATGTTGACTGCCAGCGTGAAGGCTGATGCAACATAGTATCTTCCTGGCTCTGCAATAATATTTATTCCAGAATCTGAAGGGAAGTATTTATCCAGTGCTGGGTTGATTACACTTGTGATCTAAGGAAAAAATCAGATGCCTGTATTAAAACTTCAACAGCTACTCAAGTGCTACTTTAGAAGTCTGAGATGAAGTAAGACCCTCAAATTCAAAATTATATACTAGTGAAACATGAAACATGTAACATCGGTTAACATCTATTGTAACTTCTACTGACTTTTTTTTCTCATTCAAAATCTTGTTTGCAATTAAATTTATACAAAGCAATAAAATCAGACACATTTGCAGCTTAAAGTAACAAAACAGGTCATGTTTGAGGCTGAAGGAAATCACCCCTCCATTAAACCATCATTAATGCTCTGCAAGTCCCCACACTTCAAATTTGATTTGTAGTCCACTTGCAACGCTGCTACTTATGCACTATTCCACAGCTTACTAAATCCTAAAGATGTCATCTCATGAGATCATAAGCACACAGAGGGCTTTACTATCATACTTGAAATTCAGCTGTCTTCATGAACAGTGATTTCCAGGTTCTGAAGTTATCATGGAGCTGCCTCCAAGCACAACATGACTGTATCATGCCATGGAGCCCAATGACATAATTTGCTTTTGATGCCTCACGTATGCCCATTCTGCACTATGAGAAGCCAGACTTCATTAGGAGGTACCAGAAGTGCTACAATGTTAGCTCACACTATTTTAAGAAATGTCTTTTAATGTAACTTACTGTATCCTTGTGTTAGTACGTAACATTAACACCTCCTTGGGTTAGAAGGCAAGGTGCTCTGACAACACAGCTTTAAGCGGAAGTCCTATCAATATTCAGCCCCCTTGTTTCTTCTGAAAGCAGAGCTATTGCTGAGGTAAAGCAGACTGGAAAACACCAAACAACTTAACAATTATCCAAAAGCTATCTCTAAAACAAATTGGACGCTGACCTCGTGTGCTGCCAACCCTAAGGACAGTATGGGCTCAGGACTACCCTTTCACCCTATTTGGGAGCAGTGCCAATCCATTGAGTCTGAAGTACAGCACCAACCAGAAGAAGTCTATGCCAGTAAGAATCAAGCCATTAAGTTAAAACCAGCTTTAGTTTTTCGAGACTTCTGCATGTGCGTGCAGTCATGTAGCTATGTATCTAATGAGCTCATATAATTTTAGTTTTCAGATTAATTCCTCTTAATTACACTTCTGACCAAGCGGACACACTTTTGCAAATGTGTCTGCATGCAAACAGAAAATGCAAGACTTTATTTAATCCAGATCAACACTCAGGAAGACTCCACAACCTGAGAACTTCTTAGCAAAGCTATACCTCTTCAAATTTAAGCTTGACATCTTCAGCGCCAGGGAAGCCACCACCAATATCAAGCAGATACATACTGAAGCCAAGTTCAGCCTAAAATGAGATTAACAGTAACACTGTCAAGAAAAGTTTATAATTTATATCAGTTTATAATTTATCATTTTAGCTTAAAAAGTAATGTGAAGTCATTCCATTAACACTTGAAACAGAGCTAACACATGTTCAAGTTACAGCCATTTGAGTTTGAGCTGCCCATTTTAGTGCATCTATAGATGAGTTTTGCCAAGCTGGCCAAAGTAAGCTGCCAGGACCTAAAAAATTCCAGCATGAAGTCAGTGACTCAGCTGGCTTTTAGCCCCATAACAGTTGGACACTTCATTCAGTTTTGCCACAACAGCTCAGCAGTAGTTCCAGAGAAAGTAGAACTAGACTTACTCCCATATCAAACACACAGCGGGCATCAGAAATGGCTTGAACAAAGGTCTCTGGGTCTGTACATCCACTTCCAACATGGAAACTACAAAAAGATACAAAATATCTTTTTACTATTTGGCAAATTAGTCAAGAAGTTTTGTATAAACTCATGTCATTTAAAAAAACTTAAATACAACTGTGTTTTGATACTGTCAGCTCACCTAACTCCAACAATGGCAAGGTCAAGTTCTTTGGCACGCTCCAGAAGAAGCCTGCTAGTCTTAAGGGTAGCTCCAAATTTAACACTCAGACGACAGACTGCTTTGGAGTCATCGGTGGTAATGCGCAAGACTAACCTAGAAAGGGGAAAAATGAGGAGTTAGGTTTCAGTACAACAGACATCATCAGGCAGGTATGATCTCAGAATGAGATTGACCTTAAAGATACAGCTGCTCTGTGTATCTCTTCTTAAAGTGCCAGTAAACTCTACAAGATCAGATTTCACTGGTTAAAAGTATGTTTATTATTTGCAGACTACCTTAAAGTAATGAAGAAAAAGTTTCAGATAAAGCAGATATTTCTGTGTCTTGGGAACCCAAGGAAGAACTACAGAACAGTGAGCATTACTTACTTGGCTTTTGGATGGGCCCTTGCAACTTTCATTAGTTCTACTTCACTATCAAATGTCATCATCTGCACACCACTGCTGGCAGCATGTTTGATTTGAGATACTTGTTTGCAGGGATTTGCATATATTATTCGCTCAGGAGGCACACCAATGCTCTGTACCAGCTGTATTTCCGTCTGAAGAAAGAACAGATTACAGTTGTAAAAGATATTTCTAGATGGATGATTAATGCAATCAGAACAACAAAAGCAACACCACTCGGTTATGCTTAATTTTATACAAACATGTCTTGTAAGGCTGAACTGATACTAAAGTCACAGATCAGAAGATAAGTTGAGATCTCACCTTACTGGCACAATCAAATCCTGCCCCAAGAACAGCAAGTGTCTTCACAACAGCTCTGCTGTCGTTACATTTTACAGCATAGAAGGGGGTCACCCGAGGAAGGGCCTTGTGCCACCGCATGTGCTTCTTCACAATGTCCCCGAGGTCAGCAACATAGAAGGCATCTTTATCATCCTACAGCAAACACACATCTTAACGTTACAAACAACAGATAACAGGATAAGCCTAGAGGTCAGCATTTGAGGTGGCTGTCTTGCAGATTATTTGCAAGGACAACTTGTTCTACTAGTTTATAAGTTTGTGGCATCATGAAATGTAGTGATTTTCCCATTATACTTACAGAAGATGACACTTCATTTATTTTTTGGTCAAGGATATCCTTGGCAGTAAAGCCTTCATCAAGGAATGTCAACTCAAATTCTTCTTTGTTGAAGTGACTCATGACTTCCAAGATTTCCTTTCCAAGGTTTATGTGAAAGGACTTGTGTATGAACTGCCAGGGAAAAAAAAATAAGAAGCTAATTATTTAATTTGAATTTATATAGTTTACGTTCAATACTTCACTTAGATTCATATAGTCATTATATGACCAGTACTTTGTGCTCATATCATTTACAATTATACATCTTCTACAGTGATCACTGATAGCTGCATAGATTAGACACTTGCATAATGACAGAACAGATGTAATCAGAACCAAGGAGGCAGGCCAAAACAATCTTGCTAGCTGGAAGGCAAGTTCTCCTCTGTTCAACAACTCTATGATATTCTGAATCTGCTCAAAAAACCCAATCAAATAAATACTGTCAGATATTATTAGTCTAACTCCCTGAAGTTTCTGCTGTCTTCTCCTTCAACTCCACATCAGAGCTATTAATATTATGGGTAGTGTCTATTTTTTTTTTTTAACAACTCCTAAGCACTATTTTAGCTCACCAGTTTCAGAAGAAACTTGTTATTACCAACAGAATGCTGTTGGTAATAAAGACTTTTACTGACTCCTGAGTAGTAATAAGTCTCATTAGGTCCAAGACAGGTAAATATCTGGATTCTCAGCACAGTTCAGACTATATGTAAAGCAGACATGAGATCAGGGCTTTCCCTGAAGTTGCACTGTTGGTAGTTAGAGCTTCCCTGTTCTACTCATGACCTCCAAGCTAGATGAAAACCTCAGCTGTCATGAGTCGCAGATACACACTTGGGGACTGGTTTGTAACTCTGACCTGCAGACAAAGTCTGAACAGTGATCCCAATTAGCTTTAGAAGAGGATTTTACAGCAGTCCATTACAAACCTTCATTGCTAACAGAAATCTACCTGCCAAGTAGAAAGTCCCTTGAGGACTAGAATTAAAGAGCAAAAGCACACTCCTCCCCTGCCATCCATGACCCATGAAGTCCACGGGTCACCCTTTTACTGGGTAGTCCAAACACAGAATGACAGCATTCTCCATCAAGCTGTTAAGCAGAGTGTTGCTACCTTTCAAAGGCCTCAGCATTGCAAGTCACTCAGGGAAGACATGGTTTCATGTAAAGGGGTAGAGCCCTCTTCCTTCTCTCAGCAATTTTTACACTCAAACTAGTCATGCAGACTAGGACTGAAAATTCTGCAAACTCTGAATTATTCACTAATTTTAAGTTATGTTACTGTTTCTTCTATTTTCAAAAAGTCTGGCTACAAACCAGTTGAAAAAGGATGTTTTATAGCTGTTACAGATTAACAAGGTTCTAAAGCCAACAGAATCATTCATTCTATATACGTGCATAACAAAATTCATTGAATTTTACTGAATAACTTTGAAACCTCAGCAATTATACTTCATTTAATAGAAACATATGGCAATAGAACTACTTCACATCTTTTGATCATATCTCACTTATCAGAGAAAAATCACATTTGAGAGTCAAACTAGATTAAGCTTTCATTCTAATAAACCCTACAATCCATTGAACCTCATTCTCCCTCTGCTCTTATTCACGTGCAGTGATAATTCTACCACAAGCTGGATTAAAGTGTTCTCTTAAAAGCCTCTTTGAGAGGATCATAAGAAACAGCAAATTAAACACTTCTCAGGAAGGTGCTTGTTACTAAGGAGAAGTTGCATCTCATCACAGACTTGCAGCTTTGCAGAAAGCAATTCAGGGACTTCAGCTGCGGTTAAGAGAAGTGAACACCACCAGGAAGAAATTAGTTTAACGCCCCCCTCTGCAGAGCACTGCATGAAAAGCACTTTTCCTTTGAACACGTAAAGGGGAAATTATTTTTTACTGGCCACAACAGATTTTGTTAAACAGTTCTTGCAAGCTTTCTATTTCCCCCTCATTGCACAATTTTAACTACAGGGTAATTACACAGCATATATACAGAACACCATCATCTAAGTGCGAACTGTAGCCTCTCCAAGTATGTTTCTATTTGGACTGTGTGCAAAGTGTCTGCAGCTCCCCAGAAAAAAGGCAATTTATGCTCGTTTAGAATTTGTCGTCCAGAACATTTAGCAGCTCTGTTTAGACAGAGCTGAGTCATGCCTGCAGGCTCGGTACTCAAACAGCCAAGCTGCGTCTAGAGAAGGTGCCCGAGGCGCCCCCGACTCCGGAGCCCGCAGAGCGCCGCGGGCACGGACGGGGCCGGCTGCCCTGCGCTCACCAACGCCCTTCTCCCTGCAAAGCCACACGGCAGAGCCTGCCGCGGCCGGGCTGGGGCTGCGCGCCCAGCCTGACACTGCGGCTTCCCGAGGAGAAGCGTCTCAGCGCCGGGGTGCACCCTCACCACAGCTCACATCACCCTGCGGCCGAGACCCCGGGGCGCAGCGCTCCGCGGGAGAAGGGCTCCCTCCCCATGCCTCGGGCTATCCACGGCCAGGCTGGATGGGGCTCTGAGCAGCCGGGCTAGTGGAAGGTGTCCCTGCCGCAGGCAGAGTTGGAACTAGATGGTCTTTAAGGTCCCTTCCAACCCAAACTACTCTGTGACTCTCCGATTCGCTCCTGGGCCAGGCCGGTGCCCGCTGGCTGTGCAGGGGGGCAGCGACACGGCCCAAGGGCGAGCCTGGGCGCCCCAAGCCCTGCTCCTGCCATGTTTCTGCCACGCACCTGCCTTTCTCCACCCCGGAAACAGCCCGGCGGCCACGGCGGGGCCGTCCCTTGTCCCGCTGCCGGGAAGCGCCGCCAATACTCCCCAGG
>VXBQ01014497.1:357117-481332 GCA_013400175.1 Phainopepla nitens
CGGCCCCTGCCGTGCGCCTGCCGTGCCGAGCTTCTGCGCGGGCTGTGCTCCCCCCGGGGCCCCTTCCCCCCGCGGCCGCCCGGGACGGGATCCACCTGCGGGGTGATGTGCGCGACCCCAGCCCTGCCGGCTGCCAGCAGGTGCATGGCTCGCGCCGTCCCCGCCGCCGGTTCGGTACTGCCGGTTCGGTACCGCAGCCGTGGCGTGAAAAAGCGGCTGCGGGAGGGCGGGGGGGCTGCGGCTTCGACCGATGCCTTTGGCAGATGCGGGAGGAAAGCGCTGCTGAGCCAGGGAGTGTGTCACCCCCGGCGTGCCGACAGAGCCACGCAGTTTGCGCGGCTCCCGCAGCCCCTGCGCTCGGCACTGGCTGCTGTCCGCAGCGCTGCTGCCCCTGCCCGCATCCCTGACCACCGAGGGTGTTATCCAAAACACTTCCTCTAACCCTGACCATAGTTTTTCCATCAGCTCTTGCTCTCACACTGCCAGCTGTTTCCACTGTAAGGTTATTTTGTATTGCTGGCTTGTTTTAAAAATGGGCATGGATGTAAGGTGTAAGAAGGTATCAATTGATCCTTTCTGTCCATTTTTTGTTTAGCCCTGAACAACTGTGCTTTCTGCCCTCGCCAGGACAGACATTTTCTGCCCCTCTTCCCCTCTCTTTAAAAAGTTTGAACCTCACCCCATGGTAGGGTCCTATGGTAGGTCCCTATGGACTGAGTCCCTGCCCTGTCAATGTTTGTGGGAGGATGGAGCTGCCCTTGCCATGCTGAAAAAGTGATTTTTTTTTTTTACACCCTGCTGCCTCTGGAGCATTTATAAGAGAGGCAAGGAACCTTTCTGCAGCCCATGCTGCAGGACAGAGCTCAGAGTGCTCCTGCTCCCCATCTCCAAGTTAGCAAAGGCTATTTTAATGGCTTTCTGAAAGTAGACATCTGGGCAGTCCCTACCCTCCTGCAGAGCTGGCAGGTGAGCACTGCAAGGTGGAGAAAACCCTCCGTCCTACATGGGGAAAAGTGATGGGAAATGCTGGCTGCTGTGGGGTGGGGGATGCTCTCGTGGAGGTACCCAAAGCAAATGGTTGTGCTCACTGGCCTCAGAGGTTTCATCCTCCCACCTTTCCTACCAAACTCAGCTGGAAAACCAGCTGGAAAACTCAGCTGCTGTATTTCAGGCAGAAGCAGATCAATGGGATGTCCTTGTCCACCCCACAGCCCCTACCTTCTGGAGCTGGGTTGGGGGTGGAGTGCACTAGGCTGGGGCTGCAAAAGAATCCCTTGAAGGATTGAAATAGAGGAAGACACCAAGATCAAGCAGATAATAAACAAAAGGTGGATTGGGACGCAACCAAAAGAAATGTCAGGGGACAGAGGTGCTGGTTTTCGTTAAAATAATTTAATGACAGAAGGAACAAAATATCCTAAAATGTTTTAAACATATATATATACTTGGTGTGTGTGTGTGTGTCATCACACATCCAGGCACAAATTACAGAAGGTTTTCTAAACAACAGCAAGAAGTGGGGAAAAGCATCCCAGTGTGTAGCACCTCCATCAGCTGGTCCTCAGGACACTACCTGCCCTGGACAGTGATTCCAGTGCAGTGAAGCGGCTGCACAAGCATTGCTCTGCTGAGATAACTCATCAAAATCCCTGAGGAATTTCACACCACCTCCCCTGACAGTTAACAGGGCAAATAATGGAGTTCACGTGCCTCTAGATTTGGCTCTGTGGGCAGCAGATATAATTTTTCTTCTGCTGACTGTGAACAAACAGGGATCACAGAATCACAGAATAGCCCGAGCTGGAATTAAGCATTGGAAAAGCAGACAGAGAGGGAAGGGCTGTGCCACCACCACAGGAGCCAGCTGCTCACTGAGCTGGATCAAAAGCAAGGGCTGTGGTCCAGGTGAGGACAACGGCCGTCACCTGGCCCCAGCACTCCAACACAATTCTGGTACCAGCTGTTCCCTCTTCACCTTCTCTCCTCTGGCTGGGACTGGAGAAGAGCTTGTGGTGTCCCCAGCACTGTCCCAGCTGACTGATCTTGGCTGGGGCAGGGGGGGCAGGGGTCAGTGGGTAGGCACTGCTCTGGTGTGAGACAAAGTCGAACTGTACCTGAGGCGGGGGAGCAAAGGCTGGACTGCTCCAAGGGAAAGAGGTGACAAAAACAACCACAGGATGTAATTACCTGAGGAATTGATGCATTTGTTAGCTATTTGTAGATGCTTAATAGCAATGTTTTATCAGCTCCTAAAAAGGATGGGATTACCTAATATTTCATCCTTCTCCTAGTACTTGTCTTTGGAGGATCCTTGAGAGCTAGTGGTGACAAGGGCTGGCTTTGAGGAGCATAATGTTTTCAGGAGGTGCTCCAGTTCAGGACCCCTGGGCCCCCATGTCAGGGGCAGCTTTCAGGGATATCAGATACAAAAAAGGAGGCATGTCCTTTGCTTCCTGTTTCCTGGCTAGTGCCCTGAGAGTCTGGCCAAGCTGCTCTGAATGGCATGAGCAGATCCTGGGTGTGAAGAACTGGAGGATGCTCCTGCAGCTTTTGGCAAGTCACCACCAGTCCCAGACTATCTTATATGAAGCAGTTGCTTGGGCCAAAAATGTTTTCCAGAAGAGGGCACTGGAAAAGCATTTGTTGGTAGGAGACTGTGGCCATATCTTCCTCATGTTTACCCTCCTCACTTTCTCTCCACGCAGGGCCCTTGCTGCTGTGGAGGGACAGGGAATGGGGAGGACTGTCTGACTTCCCCATAGCTGTCAGTGTCTCCTACATCTTGCAGTACAGCAGCAGCAGCCTGGTGGGCCCTCACTGCTGAATGATGGGTGTCCTAGCTCTCATGGACCCCTAAATCTGGGAGAAGCTGGAGCCAAGCCCCAGGTTCCTTGAGCTTTGGCCAGGTGGGGAGGGCTGCCCAGTGGGAGAGAGACGAAGTGGCCAGCACCACCACAGCAGCTGGAGGAAACCCCAAGGTAATGCCTGGCATTTCTCAGCTGCTTTTCTTTCCTCTGAGTCTATGCAGGGTCTTTGCAGGCTTTTTAAGAAATTAAGCCCTGTGACAGCTCTTGGAGGCAGGTAAATAGTACCTCCACTTTATGGATGAAAAAGTGACTCAGAGGAAGATTCAGTGACTTACCAAGGATTGCAGAGAGTAAATTCCAGATGTGGGCTGTGTGAGGTGGAGGTACTATGTGAGCTGTGGGATGCAGGATATGTTCATGGGGGAATTTCATGCGGCTACTTCCAGCTCTCTTGGGGCAGCAGTTCCTCATTCCCTTTCAGTTCATTGACACAGGGAAAAGAAAACCTACAAATTGTCCCTGTCATCCAAAAAAGACCATTAGAGGAAACAGTGTTTCCAGGATACATTTTTTGTCATCTTTTATTACACATTTTCTAGGCATTTGAATACAGTTTCTTGCAACTCAGTGCTACAAATGTGATGTTGCATCCTTTTGAGTCAGAGCAACAAACTAAAATAACTTCTTGCAGTGGCTAAACTAAAGGAGATAGAGTAACCAAAATTCTTTTGAAGTGACTGGAAGGCTTTGTTTGCAGCTCAACTCCAGAAATGCGTATGGATCTGTTTTCCGATTTGCCCTTTTTGGGCTGAGTAGCCTGGTGTGGTTGAAAATTAGTTCAAAACCTCACATGCCATGAGGTGAAGCACATAACTCTGACATTACAGCACCGGTTTTGTGTCTGAGCCTTGTCTAATCCTTTGTAGTTACAGATTTGAGATAGATATATATGAAAAATAAATTTTAAAAGTGGGTGCTCTCATATACATGTTGTAAAATATTCTTGATACACCAAGGTGTTTGAGCATCATCATCATCATCCTCTGTAAGAGCTCAGCACCCACCAGACTTGAGTCAAATAATGAGATCTGACTCTAGCATTGTTATGGTTAGTTCATGGATTCTGTAGGCAATATATGATGATATAGCAGAGTTTAAACACTTTGTATTTTAATAGACTCCTCATCTTCCTCTCAGCAAAGACAATGTCAAAATTCTCTGAGAGTCAGAAAGAAAGAGAAGAGCTCTTGCAAGCTGTTGAATATTAGCTTGGAAAGCGGAAGTCAGCCTTTTCTGTGGGATTAATGGAAAGGGAGCCATGGAAGTGACAGAGAGACCCTGTGTGTGCAGCCAGCAAGTGGGGAGGCACAGGTCAGTCCTGTTGGCACGGCAGTGTGGTGCTCAGCCCACACACTGCATCTCTCTCTTATGTAAAGGACTGGTCTTCTGCCATGGTGAAGCCACAGCTGGGGCTACTGGGCATTGCTGTCACATGTAATTCACAGCCAGCTTCTGAGCCCACCCTGGTAAAGACCTTGATTTAGTCCAGAAACAGCCTGACAGTTTGAGCAGCTTTGAGTGAGGAAGCACTCGGTGCTTGTATGCCCATTGAGTACCACAATCAAATGATGATCACTGGTGGTGTCGGTGTTAGATGTGACTTTTGTCTATGTCTTCTCTGGCACATACTGCAATGGCCACTCAGAAAGCAGAATGCTGTCTAATGAGACCAGCAGCAGGACCTGAATACGCCACAATTTGCAGAAATTGGCGTCTTTCAGATTTAAGTCCTAAGACCTCTCCCATGGATCAGATCTTAAGGTGTTGTGCAAACACAGTGAGATCAGAGACTGCTCCAGCAAACTCACAGTTGCTGATGGTGAATTCACTGCATGGTGTGAATAGACAGGGAATAATGGTGGCCTGTAGCATGTATTGGTGAGCAGAGCCCAGCCCTGTTGGACTTCGTGTGTGCATGTTGCTCACAAAGGTTTGTCTTCTGTGTAACGTATGTCCCCGTGCAGAGCTCTGAGTACACACTAGTGATGTGCAGTAAAAGTAAGGACAGCTGGGAAGCTCCGTGTCTTGGTTTTCCCCACAGCCTTCCTCCAACTTTTGCTGTTTTCGGATAGATAGGTGTCAATAACATGTAGGACATCTATTTCTCTTAGGGCAGCAGAAAATTTAAGAAGCCCATCAGAAGTCAGCATGGTTTCCTGGGGTTTGTGATAATATTAGTCTTTGGTTATCATCTTTGATAGGAGGAATTGATTATATGAATTGTAGAAGTGAATATATTGAATACTGCATCAAACCTGTGACAGGGCTCAGAATATTTGAGGAAGAAAAAGAGAAAAGCGTAAAATTTAGGAGGTAATAAATTCTGGATATGTTAAACATAACAAGTATTCATTCTCTTCTGTGATAATTCTAGGTGTATATCATGTAGCAGACAGCTTCTGAGGCTGAGAACTTCTGAAGGTGTTCATGTCAGGGGAAGGGAATAATACATTTTTATATCATACCTTCCACTCCTGGAAAAGCTTTCGGCAGAAGTCTTTTGACACTGCACAACAAATGGTACAAGACTTGGAAGTGGTAGAATTACGTACTTTTAGTTCATATTCAGGGAATGAATGGGTTGTAATCTTACCTACACACTACCCACTGCAAACAGCCAAGAAGCAACACTCCATACTGAAAAGCCTCACATTTTGGATTTTGAGTGGAGTTTAATTTGAGATTAGTTTAATCTGATGAAGAGCAGTTTAAGAGGTGATTACCTCAAGGGCAGCTATAAAGATGGTGCAAAATTCTCAACATTGTCAGATATTATAGGGAAGAGCAAAGGCCATAAGTTGTGCCACTAGCAGTTCTGGTTGGATATCAGAGAAACTTCTTTTCCAGGTGAGTAGTGCACCCTGAGACAGAGCTGGGGTGGTCATCCTTGGAAGTTTTCAAGCTTAAGTGAGAAAAAGCCATGGCTGACATGATCTGGTGCGTGCTGATAGTCCTACTTTGGGTGTGAGGTTGGGCAGGAGACTTTTTTTACAGCTGGTATTTCTGGCACTGTATTCTGCATTCAGATAAGCCCATGGGTGATGCAAACGAGCCTCATGACATTTTTCTGACTCGGTCCTTTAATGGTGTGGGTTGAGGTGTCTGTGCACCAGAGATATGGCAAGGAAGGCACAGAGGCATGTTGTGATGGAAGTTGAGTGACCACTTCTCTCTGTTGCACAGCCCCTGTGTCGGACCAGTGCTTCAGACACGGACATTGACCGGGATGGCCGAACGCCCTTGCCGGCAGGGGATGGGCAGAGTGGTGCTCCAAGCCTGTGCAAGGGGGGAAGGAAAAGCAGAGAGCTGTCTTTGGGAGGGAGTCATGGGTCTGCCAAGCTTGTGCAGCTGTGGCTTTTCTCACTGCAAGGAGTTGTCCTTTGGCTACTTGTGCCTGAAAACCTTCGCTTGACAAATCACAAAGGGGGAAAGGCCAAACAGGCACATCTTCTGTGCCAGGAATGACATTCAATCCTATATCCATTAGTGGGCTTTTACCTCCCTCGTTCTTTAACAGGTTAAATAAACCTCTGAAAACCTGAGTTTTGGAAGGGTCAGAATTCAGATCCAGATTTTGTCATCCTTTTGTTCAGTCCTTTCATTAATAAGATGGAATAACTACTGACAGCAAGTAGAGGTTTTATGGAGTGAGACAGAAAGTTATGCATCTCAGTGTGAAGCCTGGAGGCACAAAATGGTCTTTTCTTTTCCTAAACAAATTGAATCCTACAATTGTCCCATGGATGGGACCTGCCTGAAATCAAGGGCAGCTCTATGCATGAAGTGGTAGAGCAGTAGGAAGGATCAAGCCTTCAGAGGTACCTTTTCATCATAATGTTTGAAGGTTTACGTGTATAACTACGCAACTCAGGGTGAGACTGTGCCTCTAAGGCAAAATATATGAGCTCATATAAAGAATTTATCATTATAATAACAATTTGCATTTCTATAGAACCTTTAATCTTAGGATCTCAAAGTGCTTAACAAACACAAATTAATTAATCCTCACAACTCTCCTGCGAGGTAGACATGTATTATGGAGAGTTGCTAGCAGCTAGCTTTCCATTATAAGTCTCATTTTAACTACCTCCTAACTTTGCCAAAACTAAACCAATACACACAAAAATTTCACAAGAATGATCTTGTCCTGGGGTAGAATCTTTTTAGAAATGGTGGAGCAAATAGGATAAGATAGTTTAAGATAAGTAGGTTAAATGGGGAAACCAGAAAGACATCTCTGAATGAACTAATGCACATACTCCATTAATCCAGAGGGAAGGGAAATGCAGAATTTGGGACAGACACATGCTTCTCCATAACTTGCTGGAATTGAGATTCCAAGGTGATAAATGATTATATGTTACCCACTCTATTATTTACAAAACTGGTGAACTAGACAAGTTCAGGAGGTGACCTGATTTTCTTAATGGAAGAATCCTTTACCAGGAGCTTCACTCATCCCCAGCTATGAAGAGGAAATTACTGGGAGCCACATATTACCTCCTTTGGAGAGGTAAAACCTTTGGGAAAAGCCTGGATGAGCAGACCCAGCAATGATCTGGTGTTGTAGATAGAATATTACCTTTAAGGAGAAGACCCCAAAACCAGCTTGAAAGCCAGTGTTTGGCAGCACACCCACACATGGATGGAGAGCAGGAACAAATTCTTCCTCTGCACACACACACAAAAAATCCCAAACAGCCTAAACAGAAGGAAGAAAACCATCTTGGTAAAAAACACTTCTGACAACTCAGAGCTGCTGAGACCTGGGGCCCAGGTGTGGACGAGAGAGCCAAAGTCTTTCCTGTTCCTTTCCTTCCAAAACAGGAGGGTGAGGTGTAGGTGGACAATAGGGTGGAGGCTTGTCCCTTGGCCTCCGATTGGGGTTTGCTCTGGCAGGCTTACACGGATAGCAAATTGCTGCCACTCCCAGGAGGAAGGAGGAGGACAGGGGATTATGACTCAGGTGTTCGTAGGGTGGTACAGCCTCCAGGGATGCTTCCTTAGCCAGGCTGCCCTGCGCTTGCTCTGGAGCTCTGCTGAGCACCTCGTCCCCAGGGAGGCAATCGCTGCAGCACCGTGCCTGGTACTGCTTCCCAGCTGCACCTTTCCCCTCACCTCTGGGGGTGCGGGAGTGACTCAGACGCTCCGTGTCACTCGCTCGTACCCACGCCGTGCCGCAGCCCTCGGCTGGGATCCCGTCTGCTGGCCCGCGGTGCACAGCTGCCTGGCTCAGCAGGTGCTGTGTTTTGGTGACTCTTCTTAAGTTGCACTTGAGAAAAATAAAGCAAAGTCTGAAAATAACTCAGAAAAGTTCTGTAAAATCTGTGATGAGCTGATTGTTGGAGCATTTTTCAAGAGTATGTGGTTGGAATATACAACAGATAGTACCTGTAATGTTGAAAACTTTTGATAGAGAGCCATCAGGGAGATCCAGTGGTAATTTTTTATTAAAAAATGGCGTTTTACTCAAAATGGGGAGTGAGACAGACTCTGCTCGTAGTACAGTCCTTTGGATATAGACAAGAGGAAGAATCCTCTTTGCAAAATCCATCAAAGAAGAGAGAAGAGAGGTGGAAAAGAAAGTACAGTCTGCCACATGCCTTTTGCAGGCAGGCAGGTCCCATGGCCCAAGCAGACCTGGAACACTGCAGGGGCCATGCAAGCAGGCCTCAGAAAAGTCAGCAGCAGTGTCTGCTGCCAGAGCAGAGCCCTGGCCCCTGGCCAGGGTCAGCCTGGGGCACCCCAGATCAGCACTGCCTCCCTTTCACCACTAGAAGATTGCACAGATCAACCAATTGATATTGAAAATAGCTCCGGAGGCGCAGAGATAAGAATTATTTATGACTAAACATAATAGACCAATGGTGTTTGCTTTGCAGCAGTTCATAGTCCAATGCCAGGACTTGGCTGTTATCAGGTTACCACATTATTACCACACATTTAGCCAAATTCTGCCATGTTTTCTTCTACTGTGATTCAATGACCTTAACCTTGCAAAAGTTTTCATTGCATATTTCATTGCATGTCCTTTGCTTTCATTGCATTTGTAGCTGTGTGACAGGTACAGCACGTGGGCTGTCATTAGGAGCCTTATTACAATGCTGTTATCAAGAGAGAGCAAACTGCACTTCACAAGACCAAAGTATTTTGTATTCTGAGGAATGAAGGCCTTGAGTACTCTGCTCTTACCCATGTCAAATTGTAGCTTGCTCTTCAGACAACGTTTTGGGTTTCAACAGGATGAGAAGATAATCTAAATATTCACTCTTAATGACTTTTAAATATCCTTCAACAGTTGCTTATTTTTTCATATGCATGTGCTATTTCATACAAAAGGTACAGAGTGGACAAAAATGAATTAAAATGAACAAAAATGAATAAAAATGAATACAAATGAAACTTGTGGGTTATTCTCCAGTAATCCTTCTGGTCAATTTTGCAGTCCCCTGCAAAGCTGTGCACATCTGGCCCAGGGCAGTGGCCTTCACTGCATGCTGTTGTTAGCAAGTGCTGTGAACACAGCCTCAGACACAGAGTGGCACAGGAGGAGAAATGCCTTGGGTTTTAATCCACGAGTATTAACCTACTGGATCAAAAAGTATGAGAGAATTGATCAGTATAAGCAGCTTGTTCTGTACAGGTAAACCATACAGTGGTTATCTAGTTGCTGTTATTTTCTTGAGTCTTTCCACGGGTGACAACAAATTAAATTGATTGCTGTGGGGTACAGTAAAGCCTTGCACTTACCTTCAACTTTTTCTTTAACCTGAGAACATTTTGAGAGTTTTCTTCCCAATCCAACCTCCTGCTCAAAGTAGGATGAGCTATGGTGTTAGAGTATTTTGTTAGAGGTTTAGTTTCCCTGTCCCCAAACCATCAGATGAATGCCCTGATGACAAGACCAGAGTCAGACTTTCTCCTTCCTGCTTTCCCTGATCTCACGTGTGGTTGCACAGTGACTCAGCCTCATTCAGCACCTGGGAGTTCCCAGGTGAGACAGCAATAGCAGAAATCTCTCATGGCACAGCATCAAAGTCCTCCTTCACAAATTCTGCTCCACTTGGCTGGTGTGCAGGAGAACACTGTCACTACCCATCTGACTTCTGAGGAGTCTCCAAAATTAACTAATCTTGGCCTCAGGTCCTGTGCACAGATGGACTCTTTGCACTATTGAAAAGTGAGATCTCTCCAAACTGGATATGGACATCCAGTCAGCTGTCAGACCAAGCATGGATGTGCCCAGTGAATTCACCTGCATGTAGGGTTACCCAGTCCAGAAACCAGGCAGACACGATTGCTGGCTACAAGGCAAGTGGGTTTCATAACCCAAGTCCCAATGCTGGGGGCATCTTAGGTTGGATGCCTTTCAGTGTGCATAAATGCACAGCAACTTCAATGCACAGCACCTCTCTGCAACTGGGTTGTGAGAATCCTTTGTGCATTTTACATTTGCCTACATTAACATTTCTACTAACACATTGACATTAATGCTAGTATGTGTGTGTGGAATTATATTAATAATTCCATTATTTTCTCTGTTCGAAGTATCATGTTTCTTAAAGATTTCCTGTGTGGAAGTTGCAGTATTTAAAAGATACTTGTGATAGATTTTATCAGGAGAATTACATTAAAATGAATGCCCAGGAAGGAAAACCATATCAGAAACACACAGGGAAAACCACCAGATCAGCCTATGCTGTGGGTGAAATCAATGGTAATAATACCGATACCCTCCACTGTGAAAGAAGAAAAGGCAATTAGGGAAACTGTGGTGATGTTAGGATTACTTTCACAATGGAAAACATTAATTCAAGGACATTTCCATGGCCAAAGACAGTCACAATTCATGATGATTCATGACCAGCATCTGATTTGTGGTGTCCTTGATGGAAGGAGAGCAGGCTATCAGCAGGGTGAATTTCTTGACATGACTCTGGCTGCTCCAACAGGAGCATGCTGGTTAGCTCTGCTCCCACCTTACTTCCCCCACAGAGCCATTGCCAGAGGTAAAACAGCAGTGGGGAGATCAGGTTTCTCAGATAAAGTACTTCACGCAGTCAGGATGCTTAGAAAAGCAGGGCTTCAGAGTACGTTCAGTGCACGTTTCTTTCAGTAATTTGTCCATCAGGCATGGGCAGACAAAAATTGCTCTACCACAAACCCAGCATTAAATCTTGTGTCTTGACACAAGGATCTATGTGTCAAGGTTTAGCCCCCAACAGCAGCCAAGCCCCACACAGCTCCTCACTCACTCCCCCATCAGCAGGACTGGGGAGGGAATCAGAAAGGCAAAAGCTGGAAAACTCCTGGGTTGAGATAAAGGCAATTAAGAAGGGAAAGCAAAAGTTATGCATGCAAGCAAGGCATCAAGGAATTAAATCACCACTTCCCAAGGTCAGGCAGGTGTTCAGCCATCTCCAAGAGAGCAGGGCCCCATCACACATAACAATGACTTGGGAAGAAAAAATACCATCACTTCAAAGATCTCCCCTTTCATCCTTCTTCCCCCTGCTTTATATACTGAGCATGGTGTCCCAAGGTATGGAATATCCCTTTGGTCACTTTGGGTGACCTGTCCTGGCAGTCTTTCTGACTAACTTCTCATGAACCCCCACTCCCCTTGCCAGTGTGGCAGTAAGTATGAAAAGCAGAAAAAGCCTTGCTTCTGCTAAGCTCTGCTCAGCAAAAACAAAACCATCTCTGTATTATCAATCCTGTGTTCAGCACAAGTCCAAAACATAGCTGCATACCAGCCACTGCAAAAAAAATTAGCTCTACCCCAGCCAAAAGCAGCTAGCCTGGCAGCCAGGGTAATGCTGGAAGCACACTGTTGTCATTATTTCAGAAAAAAAAGAGAGAGCACACAGAATGAGGGTGGACTCTGTTTCCTTCTCTGTTGTTGAATGAGTAGAAACAAGGCACAAAGGATCAGGCTCTAATTCATCCCCTTGATTTTAGATTTCTGACAGCAAGGCACCAGGTGACTCATGGGTAGGAGGGAGTCACAGAGAGGATTTGTCCCTTCCAAAAAGGGACTCAGATCTTCTTGCATATGCCTATCTTGCTGTCCTCCTTCACTGACGGCAGAAGGATCCTAGATGCCTAAAGCTAGAAGGAACAGCTTGGCCTTTGTCTTTTTTTCCCTGCCATAAAGGGATGATAATGATGATGATCTTTTTAAAGAGCTTCTGACACCCACAGATGAAAAAATTAAACTTGTAAGAGATTATTATTATTATTGTTATGTATCTTCGAACAGAGGAAGCAATGACGTTTCTCTGACACTTTATAATCCACATGAAATGCTGCCATAATAAAGATAATGACACATATGATGGACAAAGTATGCTTAGTTGTGGTATTTGGCAGTGATCATTTGGCTTATTTCTTTTCCTATGTATTTTATGCAGAAGAAAAAGAAGAAAAAACATTAGCAGACACGTCTCGCAAATCCTGCTGAAATCAAAACTCTGCTGAATTGAATGCATACAGAACTTTTTCAGGCTTTCAGAGAAAATATATCAGCCATTTTAGAAACTCATATTTGAAAATGGAATTGCTGATCTCTGTGGATGGCACTGTTATTACACTAGAAAGAACACGGACCTTCCTGAAGCTGACCCTCCTGCAGAAGCTGGGCATGAGTACTGTGCTCAGCTGTATGGGATGCTCATTCTTGACTCCAGGTGTGATATTTTGCCATCTGCCTTTGAGTGGGTTGGGCACTGCAGAGGTCTCTCAGGAACAGTTAGCCTGGGCTCTGCTTTGCCTTGTGTCTCCTTCCCGTGCACACTCCATGCAGACATTGACACTAGAAAGGACCTGAAGTGCCAGACCAGTGATCCACACAGGCAGTCGCCAGGGTCTGAGGACAGCAGCAGGAAGTGCTATTTAAGGAGAGCATATGAGCACGGTCACCTTCCTGGTCAACTGCCACAATCAGGCCTGCAACCCCATCCAGCCATGTTAGTATCCATCTGGGGACCTCTCCCCATGAGTTCTTCAAATGCCTTTTGGACCCTGTGGCCAGTACCTCTATAGCTCCCTATGACAGCACAATAAGTGAGTCTGTGGATTAAACATGCTGAAACTCTGGCACAGGTTTCCCAGCGAGGTGGTAGGTGTCCCATCCCTGGAATCATTCAAGGTCAGATCGGATGGGTTTCTGAGCAACCTGAACTAGTTAATCTCCCCACTCATTGCAAAGGGATTGTAGTAGATGACCTTTAAAGGTCTCTTCAAACCCAAACCATTCTGTGATTCTATTATTGGTCCATGGCTACTAATGACACGGTTTCACTTTTCATTCATTTTCTAAGAGTTTTTATTGGCTATCTTCACTCCCTCATTTTTTGGAGCAAGCTTAGCCAGGCTGATTTAAGTGGTAAAGTGAATCATGATGTAACCAGATCCTGAGATCCACTGCAACTGACTCCATTAATGAGTCTTGAATGTTGTACATGGCCACCAACTCTGTGGCTGGAAAGAAGGCCCTACAAAATGTGGATATGACACATCTCCATTTAGTAATAAAATAGAATAAAAATTTTCTTTTCCCAAGATTATTTGGCAAAAGTTTCCAGGAAATAGAAGACAGAGGGACACTACTGGATGAACTAAATATGAAATTTAATATTCATGTAACAGGCTCAGTAATACTCACCAATCTTCGGTACTTCACTGACAGAATATATCAGAAAAAAATTTGAGCTTAAATTTTGCAAGAAAAGCTCTCATGAAAATCATTGTCCTCAAATCTAAGACAAAAAACTTTGATTTATCCCCTGGCTTAATCACTGAGTCCTAGCCTTAATCTAATCTATGTTTGGATTTATATATCTGGCCTGCCATCAGCCACAGCAATAGGCAGCCCACTGCTGTATGGAATGAAACATTCCAAGGGTTTGGCACACAAGCACTTCATCACCAGACATTCTGCAAACCATACTAAAACTTCTCCCCTCATGGAACAAGACAGTGAAGAATGAGGGTAGGGGGAGCACAAAGGAATGAACCTTTCTTCTGCAGAAGCATCAGCAACACCTGCACTAGCAAACAAATTGGGCTGTGGGTTTTTTAGTCCCGAGGCCAACAGAGGGCAAAACAACTCAAGTCTCTGAAAGAGAGAGTCAGGTCAACACAGAGATCTGCTGTTGGTGGCTCTTGAACCATAGTATCCCCTGGGCTGGCCACTGTTTGGGGCATTACTGGAGTCTCTACCAAAACCACTCCAGGGACTATGCCAACTGCATGGGCAATAATATGCCAGAGCCCAGTCTCCTGCTTCTGTGCCCTTTCTGAGGTAATTGTGGCATATTTCCCACCTTTTGGGAACATTTCTGCCTCAAGGGATGGCCTGCAGATGAGCTACAATGGGCCTACAAGAAGGCAGCTGCAGTTCATAAGTGGGACTCAGATAAAACATTTGACTCTCCCATAGCTCACCTCTCAAGTGCTCAGCTGCTTGTGATAGGGTTTGTGGGAAAAGGAGAAGCAAAAGGATACTGGAAGCTTTGTTTCTTTCTAAAGTCTTCTTCCTGCTGGGCTAACCACTCAGCTTATAAAATGCCGTTGCAGTTGCTCATCCCCAGAGCTGCAGGAATCCTGGTCACGAATGTGAGCCACCATGAGGCTGCTGGAGGGAGGTTTGGGTCTGCAGGTACTGCTACATGTTAGAGCATTTCTGGCTGCAAAGCTACGCTGGGAAATGCTGTCCTAGTTAAAGTCATGGCTCTATTGTGCCCTAGCACTGATGCTTTCTGCCTTTTTAAATGAGCCACCATAAATGCCTCTAAGGTGATCCACAGCAACTGAAAGAAGAAAAAAGCAACCTTTCTTTGGAAGAAATGAGGTAGCTGGTTGAAACAATCTTTCATTTTTTCTACGTTTGAAGATCAGAGTGCAATATCTGCTGTGAACAAATTATTGCTCCATTTCTAGAAATTATCTAGTAAATAATTTCATCTTTCAGTCTTATTGTGTCCCCAAGAGCTTTTGGTGTGGTATCAGTACCTGGTTACTCATTTCAGTGCAGTTCATGTGACACTGCTGGTGTCAGTGACTATAAAAGTAGTAGTCTCCTGTCACTCGCCCATGATTTTCACTTCAGAATCAGAATCACCATCATCTAGACTAGATCATCCAGTACCATAAACCCAGCACCCATCATAAGCACCCTTAGACCATATCCCCAAGTGCCAAATCCAGACACCACTTGAACACTTCCAGAGATGATGGCTCCACCACTGCTCTGGGCAACTCATTCCAATGCCTGACCCCTATTTCAGTGAAAAAAAAAAAAATCCTAATATCTAATCTGAACCCCTCCAGGCATGATTTAAGGCCATTTCCTGTCATCCTTTCACTTGAGATGTGGCAGAAGAGACCAAGCCCTACCTCACCAACCTCCTTTCAGGTAGCTGTAGAGAGCAGTGCCGTGCCCCCACGTCTCCTCTTCTTCAGAATAAACAACCCCAGTTCTCTCAGCTGCTCCCCATAGGACTTGTTTTCTAGACCCTTCACTAGCTTCATTACCCTTGTTTGGACATGAAGGCTTTTGTTGAGATCCATCCTGCCCTGATATATGGACACCAGCTATAAAGCCATAGTCTTGGTGCAGAAAAGGACTTCCCTCACATGTTCAAATTTAACCTTGAGTTCAAGTCTTGCACCTACAGTCCTTTAGCACATTTCTGACTGCTAGTTTGAACTGGAGCCTTAGATCTGAGCCTAAGAGACACTGGAGAAAGTCCCCTTCATGATGGCTTCATCAATCATTGAAATCTTCCTTGCTGCCCAGTCTGCTGACAGAGTCAAATTAATCCAAGCTGATTCTTCAGAGGAGCCAAAGTAAGCACACACCAGTGAGGCTGTCCGAGTTGTACCTCTGGGTGGACATCAGTTCTACGTGCTTTCCAGCTCCTCCTGCCTGCTGTCTGACACCTTTGCTTTATAGGAGATCTGAATCCCCCTTGGTGTGGTGGCCAGAACTGCAGGGAGGGTCCTGCATCTGTGCAAGTCCCTTCACACTGCCAGGGGATCTCCCCAGAGCGTGGCTGTACACATGCACAAAGCCAGGTGCCAAATTTGGACATTGCACTCCCCATGGTGCAGGGACCTTTTCATTGGGGAATTCTGTTTCCCATCCAAACATTTGCGGGATCAGGGCCCTTGAAGTGCAGGGGAGATTAGGATCTGGTTCTGTGTGGTATTGCTTGGAGGGCTGTGCCAACTCAGATTGCACCTACCGTTGTGAGCTATGCACTCACCAAAGGAAAATGCCTGTCTTGAAATGAGCTCATGCTGCTGCACTGTGTTCTGTGCCTGTCAGCACTTTTGTGGACTCTCGTGTTTGCAGATATATGAATTATCCCTTGGCAGATGGCTGGTTTCACCCTCTTCTATTCACACATGTGCTTAAAGTGAATATAAAATTGTATTCACTGTAAGGTTTTCCTTCATTGTCTTATTATTTAGGTAGGTAAGAAACGGGGTTAGCCGTTATTAGCCCCAACAAATCATTCTACTGGGCAGGATCAATGAAAGGGGACTAGGTGATCTTCTGGGATTCCTCCAACCTTATAAAGATCCCTGAAAAGATCAAGGACAAAGCTGATCTCATGGTAGATTAAGTAATCACAGTGCTTCTATTACATTGACTCCTAATTGTGTAAATTAGACATCTCCTCATACTTATTTTTCATATTCCATGTAAAAAAAAAAGCACAAATATGATCTGTCTTTGTACACAGATGTGTGTAGGTAAAGGCAAACATAATCAGTAAGCTGAAATCCTATCACTTCTTAATTCTACTTCTGTGTATGACTTGAGCAAAGATAATTCACTTGTTCTACTTACCACAGGGTATAAATATATTTTTAGTATTTATTAATGTATTTATTTTCATGTATAAGGTGGGACCACTTCTGGAGCCTGGATTTTCCTCCCACTTTGGCAGTAGCCTGACTTTATGCTGCCTGAGCATGTGCAGGATCCTTGCTCCCCCTTTGTGCCCAACTCCTCTCAGGGATGTGGGGGAACCAAGCTATTTCCCTACATGTGAAACTGGCTACCCCACCCTAGGCTGGCATCCCTGCCAGTGAATGGACAGGATTCACAGGGGCAGGACACTCTGGCAGTGACAAGAAGTAGTAGGAACAAGTGCATAGTGTGATAGAATCATTAAGAAATCATTGAAAAAGACCTCTAAGATCATCCAGTCCAACTACTAACCTCACACTGCCAGGTCCACCACTAAACCCTGTCCTTAAGCACCACATCTGTGCAACTTCTGAATACCTGGAGGGATGGTGATTCTGCCTCTTCCCTGGATAGCGAGTTCTTAAGCTTGGCCACCCTTTCCATGATGAAGTTTTTCTTAATATCCAATCTAACCTCTCCTCATGCAACTTCAGGCCATTTCCTCCTATCTTATACTTGCTACCTGTGAAAGAAGACTGATCCTCACCTGGCTACAACCTCCTTTCAGCTAATTCTAGAGAGTGATAAGGACCCCCTTAGCCTTCTTTCCTCCAAACCAAATGACCCCAGCTCCTGCAGCCTCTCCTGTAGGTGTGTAGCCTTGTTGCTGGGTCCTACACAGTACAGGTTCTGCAGTGGCATGGGGTCCATTTTCCAGCAGGGAATGAGCCCCAGCTGGCCCCCGGGGTGCGCAGGCAGACTGCACAGCACACACCCAGCAGTGTCTCGCCGAGCCCATTAAACTCTTTAACGGGGGAAAACAAGCCTTTCAAACATCATGCACTAATAAGAGATTAATCCGCCCAGGAGAACAGTCATAAACTAAAATGGCTTATAAAATAAAACACATCATTAAGTACAATTGAGGTATTAAGTAATAAAGTTGGAAATACAGGATGAAATTTCTTCTTGTGTGCAGGGACAGTGCGTGCCCCTTTGCTCCACACTGGGATTGGCAACTGCACCAAAAACTCCAGGAGGAGTTTTTGACCTGGTCAAAGGACTTCATACTCCAGGCATCCCTTGGGACAGCAATGACCCAATGTTCTATTGCCACTGAGTTTTCACACAGCACCAACTCTGCTAAAAATTCTCGTGGCAACAACATGAGCAGGTCTTTGGTGAATAACTGGCCAGAGCACCATTTTCTGCCAGGGTGCAGTCCATTGTGCCTCCTCAGGGGATCAGGGTGCAGGAAAGGTGATTGTACAGTTGTAGTGTCCAAGAAAAGCAGCCCTCACATAGACAGGCACCCCCAGATGTGTTACTGGTGATGATGCATTTGGCAGTGAGAACCCATCTGAGCTATGGGAAGCTAAGTCAGGTGTGCTGGAAAGGTGCTAGCAGATGACACCACTTCTAAATGCAAATCCAAGCAAACTGGTGAAGTCATTGAGACCTCTTGAGTGAACACTCCTGAAACCCTCCAGCTGTTTAGAGCTGTACCTAGATAAGAGCTGTATGTGTTTGACTGGTTCTTGCTATAGACATGTATTTACCCTTCCCTAAGATAATTCTATTTCGCCTTTTTTTCCTGACACTCTTCAGGCAAGTAGGCAAAAGACCAAAATGGCTACGCCTTGCAAAATGAAATAAATCTGACTTACTCTTTTTTTTTTCCCTTTCTTCTTCTTAAAAGAGATATACCTTGAGTTCTAAGTGTCCTGGAAAATATTAAAAACACAGGGTGGGATTTTCAGAAGTGTTCTGAGCTGCTTGTCAAGTTGCAACCAATGACATCTGCTTGAGGTTTTTTGCCTTCTGCTTGTGATTCCTTATGTCTCACCTGATTTTGAAAGCAAAGAGACAGTGACCCTCCATGGGTAAACTCCTCCAAAAATCTCCAGACCTCAGAATGATGGTAAAGTAAGGGAAAACAGGAAATCTCACTCCATAAAACTATACGTTCAGCAAGGAATCATCCCTACCTCCATCACTCAGTGTTCATAGTGTCCTACGTGTGGGCCCTACACCACCTCCTTTCCCAAAAATTATGGGCTTTGCAGCAGGCTAAAGGGCAGAACAAGGGGCTTACCAGGTATGAGTGAAGAAAGGGATGGGTGCTCCCTCACACACCTTCCTCTTTTGAGTGGAAATTTTAATTGATGGACCCTGTTTGATGGATCATCTTGACAGGGAGGAGAAGCACGGCAGAATACAACTATGAATCAGCTGGCAGGTCTGTGAATGCAAAAAGGGTGGAATATTGTGAGTCATCATCAAATCTATTTCTCAGCTCTTCTGTAATCAATCTTTTTGTCTCTTGCAGGCTCGACAATGACTCATTCTTTGACATGACTTTATAGAGCTGCTAAATGCTCAGCTTGCCAGCCTCTCTGGTGCTGCTCAGTCTATCTGCTGCAGCGCCAGCAGAGGATGGAAAATGCAACACCTGATTGCTTCAGGATCACTTCAAGAAACAGAGCAAATTGCTTCTGTGATGATACAGGTAGGGAGCACAGTGGGACAGGACTTGAAAAGTACTTGGTGCAATTCTAATGGATTTCTAAAATGTTCATAAAGCGTCCTCTCCTTGAGCACAGCAGAGAGGAAGAAGATGAATGCTGAATTCTCCAAGGTCTGTGGCCCAAGAGGCTCTGCCTCCCTCTCTGCAAGGCCTTGTTGTCCACCTCTGAACTCTGGGCACTTTGCACTAGCTGTTTTGCCACCCTCCTGGTTTCTGGCTGAGCTCTGCCCAGGCACTGGCATGCTTCAGGCTGTGCCTTTTATTGATACAGTGTGTTCTGTGCTGTGCTCCTTCGACCCATCCTTAAAGAAATATGCTTGGCATTGGCAGTGGTGTCAAACTGGTCTGAGATTGCAAATGGCCCTGATTGTAACATTAATCGTAATAATGACACATTCAGTACAGACTTCTCTGGACTGGAACTAATCTGAGGCTTCCTTTCAGTCAAGGCAAAACAAAACTCTGTGTCCCTGTGGATGAAGTCTCAGGGTTTGGCTGCTCTGGCCATGGCATAGGAAGGCACAGTGATTGTCCCAGACAAAGAGAGCCATGCCCCTTGCTGCTGGCTCAGTTTCTGAGTACCCTGATGCAAGCCAAGGAGGACCACATCCATTTGTATGCAACTTCTCTGAAGTCTACTCCCCCTCTGCTGCTACCTCCCAGCTAGCCCCAGGGAACCTTGTCTTAAACTCCTCTTCCACCCACCCCACAGTGACCATTCCCACAGTCAAGTAATCTCAGGGGTGTTCGGTATACAATTTTCTTCTCCATTTCTTTCCACTTTCTTTGGTTTCCATCATCTCACTGCAAAGAATGACAGATCTGCCCAAGAGCAGTTTATCTATCTTATCTTTACACCCAAGCTGAGATCAGAAAATGAAAACTGACATCATCCTGTTCATCAGATCTGTTCTACAAGTGCCATACTCAGGCCAAAATAAATGTTTACATCGTTTTTTTGTCTGAGTAACGTGGCAAAGCCAACATAGCCTGACAAAGCAGGAGGATTTACCTCCTGCAGAATCACGTGTTTCTTTGTCACTGGAGGCAATGAGAAACCCTTCAGAAATGGGAGAGTTATCTAACCAGCTTGCAGAAATGGCTAAAGGGACCACTGCTTTTGTATTGCATTTAAATTTGCAAATTTAACTTGGTCTTGCGAGTGTCCTTTTCTGCACCTCTGATGGCCATTGTGTTTTACGAATACACTCTGGATTTTTGCCATTCCTGCTGCAGTCATTGATAAGGATATAAAGCATTTCCCATCTGAATTCTTATCCTCTGTAGAAGGGCTTCTCCTTCAGGCCCATCAGCTTCCCACCGGACACATCTGTCTGCCATCCTCTTTTTAACCAATTTCTTTTCACTCTATTGTAGTTATCTCATTTGGTACAATAACAAAGACCTTACTGAAGTCCAAGTAGACTAGATCTACTGCAGTTTCCTAAGGTATCACTTGTTTAAAAAAGTGTTAATTCTACAGTCTTCATCTTTAGATAAATCTCTATAGCATTTTTTGTTTCCATTAACTGCATGACCTTAATTAGCTTTTCAGTCACATTTAAAAAAAAATGTATTTACTTCTGAGTGAGACTAATGGCTCAAGGTTTGCAGGTGGCTTTTCATCCACCTTTCAAAGCCCTATGACTGCAACCTTACAGCCAGAATATATCAAGCTGGATTTGGTAGCCTGACTCTTCACTATAACTGCAATTTCACCTAGAAGCTCCTTAATATTGCCAGAAAAATACAATCAGCTCCCTTTGGCATGTACACAGTGAACGCTTTGGCTTTTGCTTTCACCACCACTGCTGTTGTTGTCATTTACATGGAGACTCTCTCATTAGACAAGGTGTCTTTGCATACAGATTTTACCCTGGTGTCCTAATGACAAACTTAAATGAAGTACTCACTTAGTTTTGGAGCCAAACCTATATTATCTTTCATCTCTGCTGCTTTTCACTGCAGAGCAGCACCACTTCCTCTTCCTTGTTCTCCTTTTATTTGTAGAGCAAAGAAGTCTGCTATTTGTTACAATCCTTTTTACAAGGCTGAAATTGGTTGGGTTTTGGCAGTTGTCCAGACACCATTTTCCTTGCTGATCCATGCTTTCTTCCATGCTTTGCAGGCTTACTGCTAGCTCCTAACACCATGTATCTTGTCTAGCCTGGCATTACGTTTGACAGGTCTGTGATTTACTCTGGCCACCTGTTAAAATTGGTTGTCAAATAGACTCCCAGAACAATTTATGTGGTAAGCCAGGATACTTTGCTGTTTTCTGCAAACATGAGGACAACAAGAATAGAAATTCTTCTTGGTCAGCTGTGTCCATTTGTATGGACCTCCCTTTTGCCAGCCTACGTAAGTCCAAAGTTTTTGATATCTGTTTGTTCTTCCTTCTATCTACAGGTCACTCTCTGTCTCCATCATTTCTTTCTCTGTTATGCTGGTGTTAGCTATGATTTTTTTAAACTCTTTTTTCTCTTTTACTGTCTGGTAAAAGATGGACTTTCTTGCCTTTTTTTATTTGCATATTCCTGCCAAAGAGATGGACCCGAACAAGGGGGATATATGCAACACCACCACATATGGGAAAATCTATCTTGTCTAAAAGATCTCTTTAGTTTGAAAGACAACTATTGAGGTAGATTTAGAAATGGACCAAGGAAGCAAGGTGATAAAGATGAAAATCACATCTTCAGATTCTTGTCCCATATCGGTCCTTGTCTGTAAGTGTCCATGTATCCAAAAGGTCTTCTCTTCCACTGACTTTATCAAGCAGTGGCTAGAGAGTTTTGCTTGTTTAAGCAAAATATGCAGATAGCAGGTTCTGTATCTTGCCAACTTCGTTGTTTTCTGTCTTTCTAGGGTCCCTTCTAAGACTGCCTCAGTAGTTGCCATCAATTTTTACCAAATGAGATGGTTGTTTTTGTATTACTCATCCTAATGGTTATGATAACATATTCAATATGAGAAAAAGGTATGTAAAGCTCCACTCTACAAAAGCATTTGTGGGACATACATGTGTCTTCTATGTAATGGTGGAAAGATCCTGGTTTAGGGTAATTCCTAGTAGGAAAGAGACAACACCAGAATTCAGCAGATTTTCAAACACAAATGACAGACCAGAGACATCAGTGGAAATTCCAGAACACTATTGCTTTTAATTAGGCTGTCAGTACCAGGCCTGTGGGACTGCAAAACCATTACAGACCCACTTACAACAAAAGTTATCAGGCATCAGCCCTGCTGACCTTCTGCTGACTTTAATGCACAGACATATACCTGTTTATTGAGGCAGATACCATCTCACTAAGCAAGGATCACAGCCTGAGACACTGAGGGATGATTGCAAAGGAGCTTCCTTTGGGAGAAAGGTGTTTTTGATGGGGGATGGTGGGCACTTGACAGGCATGAGTGGGAGGCTGTTCTAGGAAAAAAGGAGAGATGAAGCATGGTGCCAAGTCAGCAGTGAGACACAAAGCCAAGGGAGCGGTTAAAGCAAACACGAGGAACAGGTGAGTGCGAGGAAACAGGATCAGGCAAGATCGTGTGCCAGTGCTGATCCCCTTGACAAAGACTGACAGTTGACTCAGGATTTAATACTTGACTGACTCCTTACATTCAAACGTGGAAAGAAATGGAGCAAAACTTCTGAAACACCTGATTTCATACTTTTCCAAACAGAATGTGGTTATGATGAGAAATGAAGAGCTCAGAGCAGCAAGGACACATGAAGAGTTCTTACAGAATCTGTAGGTGGTCTTTCCATTTCCACCTACCTCTTGTCCTTGAGAATTCTGGACCAGATTTGCACAGGTACTTTAGTGCCAAAAGGTGAAACGGATAATTAATTGTCGTTTCAAAACCAGCAGCCCAACCTCAGTAGAATGTTACAAAAAGTCAGTATTCAGCAATCTATTTTTTGAGCTACCTAAATAACTAGGAAATGGCTTCAGGTCTTCATTTTAGACACTCACAACTGAAAAAAGAAATACTGACAAAATTCCTTAAGATTTATTTCACTAAGAAATGAACGGGTTTTTTTGGGTCATGAAATAATATTCCAACAGTATCTGAGAAGAATCTTCTGTGAGGTCATACTCCCAAACAGTAAAACTAAATTAAACATTCTTTCCCAGTTGCCTCTGGATAAAAGAGCTCAGATAGGGCATTTTCCTTCTGGAAAGATGCTATTTTACTTTGAATGTCACAATCTACCTTAATCCAGACAAACTCCCTCTTCAATATGACTTTTCAGATATTAATTTCTAAGGCAGTGGCAGAGATCCCATTGATTTTAATGGGGATAATTTTATTTGAGCCATTGTAAGCACTTCCACTGGAAAGAACATGGCTGCAGGGGACAGGGGAAAACGGGGAAAGGCCAGGGAATGGTTGAGTAATTAATGCAAACTTTGACTTTGCTCTCTGGGATCAATTCAGGAGAGCATGGGGCTTGGCACACATCCCCTAAGTTTCAGCAAAATTACTGATAGATATCAGAACAATGATGCTTCTCAGTGAGTAATTAGTAGAAATGGCCTTGGCACTACCACTGTACTGAGTGACTACCCAGCAAAGATAGGTGAGCTCCCTGTTTGAATTCATGGTCAAGGAATGTCACCGGTTCTGCACAGCCCAAATGACACATGGCTTTACCTGAACAGCCAAAGCAGATGGGTGACATTTGAGCTTTTCCAAAGCGGTCTGTGAGGATTTTCCCAGCTGACCTGCAAAAGACATATAGGAAATCTGCAGTTGAGCAGAACCAAATATCCTCTCCCCTCTATGCATCTGCCCCATGCACCCATCTTTTCATGTGCCTGTAGGAACTTACTGCTGTGATTCCTAGAATGGAAAAGCCTGTGGAGATGCTGTGCATCCCAAAGTAGTTTTAATCTATGCACCTTTATTTTGTAATCACAAGGCATGAAGTAACACAGTGCCCACAAAAAATGCATTATTTGCATCCCTATATGAATACAACCTATGGCAGATATTCAATTCCTGTAATCTGCCAGAAACATCAACCTTGAAGGCAAGCTCAGATAGGAAATGGGTCATTGACTCACTCTTCTGGCTTGATAATAATTATAGTTAGCACTTATTTAATTCTTTACACAAATTAAACAATAAATCAATCGTCACTACGTGACTGTAAAACTGACAGACATCCCAGTTTTAGAGATGGAGGAGCTGAAGAAGAGGAGTTCAATGCTTTGTCCAGCAAAGCTGCCGATAATTCTACAATTAGCATTCCTGTTTCCCTGGTCCCACATGCATTTGGTGGCTTAGAGAAGTCTCAGAAGCATTAATTATTTAGAGCTGGTGCTCACACTGGGAAAAAGGCCATTTCAAAGTCATAGTTAGTCCTGACATTGCATTTATTATCTGTATAAATAATCTACACTCTAAGTAAAGTCACATGGCATTGAGAATTCACTGTCTGTTTTTCACAGCAGGGAAGAAGGGGCAAACAGTTAAATTAATTATGCTGTACTCTAGAGAAAGTCAGCATCTAAATCAGAAGAGCTAAGCGCCTCTTCCTTTCTTTTGACTGAATTCTGAAAGAAATCCCCACCCACTCCAGCCTCTTCTATGAAAAATATGATATTTTGAAGCAATTTTTCTTGAGTTTATCTCCTAGCAGTTTATATAAGGGGTGACCGCTGTTAGAGGTTGATGTACCACGCACATCTCCTCCAGACAGGAGAGACCAGAGAGACCTCGTGTTGTTTGTGCATACGCTGAGCCCTAATGGAGGGTGTTTCCAGCCAGACATCAGCACACTGTTACAAAGCACCACAAGGCCCCTTGCTCTGGCTGTGCCATGCCCTGAGGCTCAGCTGTCTCAGCCCACTGTGGCTGGGGCTCATCTGAGGCTTTTTTGGGGCAGAGCAGCCAGCTCAGGGCTCTGTTCTGGCTTTGGGGGAGATACTGCCTGTTTCCTATGTGTCCTCTGGGATAACCTCACCCAGCCAAGGCTCCCCACAGCTGCTTGTGGCAATTGTTTTCTACCACTCGAAAAGGCAGCTTCCTGCCCACGCAGAAGTGGCAATCCCATGGATCACAGCTCTCCTGGAGTGTCTTTTTTCTTGGCTCTCTGCCAACTCCTACTCTTGGTTTCTGGCAGGCCACACACTGTTGTTCCCAGCTTCAGTTGTGCAAAGCATCAGTGGATGAGAACTGGAAGGTCCTTCACTGGGAGAAACAGTTTTGGTTTTTCCACCTTGAAGGTAAACCACTCATTACTACTCATGGGAAGTGCTCAAAAATGAGAGATAAGTGTTCAGAGAGCATACCACAGCAAAAATAGATTTGATATGCAGGATCCCCTGTCTAAGTGCGTGACTTCTTTAATTGAAGGACAAAAGTTTCTGATAACACCCTCTTACAGAGACTCCATTTTCTAACATGAGCCCTGTCATTCAACAGATCTATGCTTTTGACAACAGGAACTTCTCTCAACACTTCCATTTGCTCTTCTTTTAGGGTTAGGATAGACCACCTGAGGCCTTTCCTCTTCTCACATGACTTTCATATATGTTTTTATAAGTCTTTCAAAACAACTTAAGAAATTTCCATCTCAGTGCAGTCAATAATGTGTCACCTAGCCTTGAGAATGTCTCCTTAAAATCATAGTCCAGCACGAATTGCATTGCCTTGCAGCATTTGAGGTCCCATCTTTCAGAAGACAATCCACATTCTCATCTGATGTTGTGGTGACTTCTGCCCAGTAAAATTCAGTTATTTCATTAGAGGATGATGTGGGGAGTCCCAGAAGGAGACATTGTCCATCTCACTCCTGTCACATTAGTTTTAGGGAAATTCAGTTCCTCTGCTCCATTCCAGGATCAGAGCAGCATGTGGGCTGGTGGATACCTAGTGCTGGAACTGTGGGGACTCCTCACGGAGGTCTGTTAGGGCAGGATTTGGTAGCCAGGATCCATCTCACCCCCAGCTGGAAGCAAGTAACTGGGTCAGCCCAAGCCCCACACACCGAGCAACTCCATGAGGACAAGGACAGTGTGGGGGTGACCAGCCAGATTAGAAGCCATGGCCTCAGGTCAACTGCAAATTCTCAGGTGTCCTCTTCCTTATCTGTTTAGCACCCTATTGCTCATGAGCTCTATTTTCATGTGGCACTCAGTATCTCTCAGATTAATGCTCTGTCAGATGACAACCCCCGAGGGCATCCCCCACCTGATAAAATGAAAATCACAGTGCAGTGCTGCAGACATAGTTACTGCCAAAAAGTGAGTGGGTTTTGCCTGTTTCACTCGTGGCACCCATTGCTTGATTATGTGCAAACAAGTAGGGGTGAACTTCTCTCTGCTTCTAGATGTGGGCTTTAGATTTCTTATTTTTCCATCTGGTTTCCTTTCTTCCTTCCACAAATAACTCAGAGCCAAGGAGTGTGGAGAATTTAAAATATTTGGGGCCAAATGGGTTAAGAAGGCTAAGAAGAACCTGCTCAGTTCCACTGGGCTGTCCCTACAAATTTTAACTTTGCCTTGTTGTATTGTTTCCATCAACTGGAATGATTGTCATCCAGCCACTGCTCTGCTGCCCCTCAGCTGGGGTTTAGGTCCTTGCCCAGAGAGCCAGACCCAATGAGCACATGGAGCCAAGATCCACCTTCTAAGCTTTGATGCCAAACTGAGCAGAAAAGGATGCTAGGTGATAGTTTGCAAAACAGCAGTTTATGGGCTTTTACAGAACTTACAACAAAGAAGTTGCACAAGACTTGTTCATTGGTCAGCTTAACCCATGCATTTCTGCACATGCTCTGAGGTGATTCCTTTTTGTTGACATTTGCATGCTCTTGTCATTCTTGTGTTACCTCGCTGTGATTCTCCACTTTGAGGACCACAGTGCCATGGCTGGTTTCTTCACAGATCTAGTCCATTCTAGGTCCGTTGCTTTTTATGAATGATACATTGGTCCAATAGTGCTGTCATGATGCACACATGGCACAGGTTGGTCACCTGTAGGAAGGAACAGCACTTTCTCCCATTCATTGTTTCACTGTGTCGTTTGTAGGTGAAATAGGTGCAACCTACGAAGATTTTTCCTTCCTCTAGACCAGAGGCCATCCTATCTTCACACCCAAAGTGAAGAACTGCCTGCCACTGTGAGAGCTCAAGAGGAAGAAATGACCAAATCATGGCTTTAAGCTCCTGGAGAAGCCATGGGAGGGGCGAGGCACACACCCTCAGAGCAGCCCCACAGCCCTTTGGAGAGCTCAGCACGCTCCCTTATCTGCCTACAACCAGGACAGCATCCCACCCAAGAGCAGCTCCATGATACTGCTCTCCCAACAGAAACACAGCTCAAGGCTGAAGAGGAGGCTTGGTGCAGATATTCAGTCTCCTTCTTTTAGCAGAAGACCACCTAAGATAACCACAATCTCTCCATGTCCATGGTTGCCAGAGTAGTAACAACCAGTGCTGCATGGGTGTCAAAAGGGAGGGAGAGAGGGATGGCTGGATATCATAACACAAGTGACACATGGATTCAGCATGTTGCGTCACACAAGTTTAAAAATAAGTTCTTTCTTCTACCTGTTCTATTACAAGCCATAAAACTCCTTTGTTTTGCCGAGGAGAGAATCTCTGTTGCCATTTCAATATGCTGCAGTGAACTATATTAATGTGCAATTAATTGTAGAGATTAATCATCAGGCAGTGTTATCAGATGAACACCATGACATACACGAGCATAGGCTAACCCCTGGTTCATGCTTTGGCAGGCTGAGGAAATGATTCTCGTGTGGCTGAGCCAAGCTCTCAGGCTGGGTGGCCCACATCTCAAGGGTGACCTTGATTCTTTCATATGCTGCATCCACTTGGTTTCAAACACATGAAGCACCTCAGCAGTTCCAAAAATTATGTCATCTCATCCAGCATTTCTTTCCAAACAAAAGTCCATTATGAAAAAAGTGCTGCTCCTGACATCACTGAGCACCCAGCTCTGTTGCTGCACCTCTCATGCACACATTTTTGGAGTACGAGGCTGTGATTTGACTACAGACACAGCTCAACACTGTATGATTTGCCAAGTTGAATGACTCAATACACCTGGATCAGCCTGAACATTGAAGAGGGGACACCAACACCCAGGTCATTCATCTGGCTATATTGGACAAACTCAACTAGCTTTTCTGTCTGCACTGTCTTTCCTTCACAGAACTGTTTCTCCTCTTTTCTGGATCTAACTTATACATGGACAAGTTAGCAACCATTTTGGGCCAAGAACAGCAAAAGGATTTGGGCACTGGTGTCCTGTGGAGTTGTCTTAACCATAACCTTGTTTCATTGAGTTTGTACCATTAGCGGAACCAAAATCGTGCAAATGCCGGAAAAACCCTCTTTTGTCTTCATGTGAAGAACACACCTGCATTCCTTAGAATGCCCATATGTGCCAGATCAAGGATCCATCTATCTCAGGATCTTTTCCTTTCCTGGCAAAAAAAGACATGCCAGGGAAGAGTATAAAAGACCAGGCTTATAAAACTGCTGCTCCAGGATGTTCTTCCACCCTTCATGGATATCCTGGAGCAAAGGTTGTGGTTTCATATTTAATAACTATCAATGGATAATTCCTCCATGGATTAGAGCTTGTGTAAACATTGAGCACCTACCACCTCTGGCACCACTGGGTCCCACACTTTCACCTCCTCCCTGGGAGCACAACTGCCTCCTTTCCTTTGCACTGACCTTGCCATCTGGGTGTTTCATTTGGCATTGCCCGATTCTGTTACTGGAAGATACAATGATCCCCTAGGTGCTTTCTTCCTAGCAGTCATGACTTTGTGGATTTGCATCTCATCCTCCTCCAGCCATCTCTCGTCCCAGTCTATTCCACCCCCTGGACAGGAGCCATTCTTTACCTTTGATCAGCCCTGTGATCTTCTCTATACTTTTTCAGCACTGCTATCCACACAGGAACACTAGAAAAACCTTACAAATTAGAAGGCATGCCCAGCTATAGACAACTACCCAGAACTAGAGGAGCAAACAGAATGGTCACCCTCCTCATGCTGAGGGACAATCTCATGCTTGACTCCTGGCTCCCTCCCCTGCTTACCCAGACTCATATTTCATTCTTTGGCAGAGCACAGCCATGGCACTTTTCTCTTTGTGTCCTCACCCGTGAGGTGCATGTCACTGTGTCTGGCTGCACAGCCATGGCAGGGCATGTGGTCACTGCAGGAAAACCAGAGGCTGATGCTCAGAACCACAAATGCAGGTGGTGCCTCACCTCATTCTGCAAACAGCTTCATGAGGAGGAGCACCTCCACCATGTGGAACTTATTCTGTCTGGACTGGCACCAATGAGGACAGCTTCTCTGGAGATGCTGCAGCATCTCTGGCTGGTGAACAGGCTCCCACTGCCACCAGGGACCCTGGTGCTCCCACCTGCCCAAGCCCTGGACCAACACTAAGAGGTCCTACTCAGTTTCTCCTCAGGCACTGGGCTGAGATTTATGAAAAATCATCAAACACATGATAATTTGAATGCAATGTTTTGGACAGTGCAGTGATAACATTTTCAGAGAGAAGCACTGAGGCCAGCCAACCTAAAGCTCCTGGTGAAAAAACAAAGAACTCTGTGTCAAGAGGCTGAACAATAGGCTGGCGAGCAAAATTCAGTGTCAATTCATGGAAAGTGGGAAACACAGGAACATCAGCTCTAGTATGTGCAAGCAGTGAGAGGCTTTGCTTTACCATGGAGAGAACATAACTTGGAGTCATGGCTCTCTGAAGTATGACCTTGGTGTGTGATATGCATACAATTATTGTCACCAGTGGTGCAGGGACTGTGCACATCCATTAAACTTTTCCAGGAAGATAACAAGCATGAGCACAAGTATGGAACAGTTTTGCCATGAGGAAAGGGTAAATGGTACTGGAAAACTGAGTGAAATTTCTAAAAGGATGATCCTGTGAAGGAAGAATGTGGATTAAGAGAAAATACTGAACAAGTATTATCATAAGGTGAGAACCAAGGGCCAACAGGAGAAATCATTAAGCAACAGGTCTGGACCAAACAAAACCATGTTATTAGCCATTGACTAATTGCACTGTGGAATTCATTACTACATGCTTCTGTAGAGCCCAGAGAGGCGTTCAATGCAGGGTTTTAAAATTTGCAGTTCCTAAGTGACGGAGAGACAAGTTTGTGGGGGATGGATACGTACATCCCAATGGGTCAATTGTCTCAAGCTCCACAAGAGTGATATTTGGAAAGCACTGGGTGCTTTTAATGAGATGTTCCATGTATGCATCCATGTAAACTCTTCACCTGAGCATTTGTTTGTGATTAGGCAGCTCTCAGCTTTGATGGCCAAAGGTAGCTCCTACGCTTCCGTGAGTCACTTTGTGATCAAAAAAGCAGCATTTTAACAAATGCTTTACTAAATTTAGTAAAAAGCACTGCAAAGACATTTTTCTCTAGAGCTTTGTTCCTTCTTGTCTTTCACCAAGGATCTTCAGGCAAACGGCTACACAGTCATCTCAGCCTCGCCAGCAGAACTTTGGCTGCATAACGAAAAACATAAGCAAACAAATGCAGACAAATCTTCTCCAAAGCCAGCATGAGCTGCATGTGCCAGTGCTGGTTTCTGTGTTGCCTTTTCATGAGTGCACACAAACAAATGAATGATTGCATATACACAGACAGGTCTGTGGCCAGGAAAACTGCACTCATGACCAGACAGCCGAGAGGAAGGCAGGGTAGGGTGGAGCAGAAGTCTGAACACTGCAGGGAGACAGCAGGAGCCTTGAGCTCCTGTCTCAAGAACTGCTGTGGGGAGCAGCCACAGAGGTTTTAACACTGTCTCTGTTTTGGAGAACACGGAAGATGTGAGTGAGGAGCCACGTGCCAAAACAGTGCAACAATCTGTTTACTCCATCATAACCTCAGCCTGACAGTGCTGCCCTTCCACACCACCCTCTTGAGCCAGCTTGTCCCACACCTTCATTTTGGGAAAGTCACAGCTTGGAAAACTGACAGCCCCCAAGTGGCAGAAAAGACACCATGAGAGGATTTTGGCACTTGAAACTTCTGCCATTTTGAAGTACTGAGGGAATGCACTGGTGTTCTCCTGGTTGGATTTTGAGTGGATGCATGGATTCATCCTGGTTTCCAGGTGAAACAGTCACTGGGCAATCAGAAAACACCATGAATTGCATAGAAGGGAAACGACTTTGCTGACACCTCAAATGAGCATGCTGCAGGCAGAGGGATTACACTGGATTTCTTTGTCCCTTATGCCCACACTAATAACTGGACAGAATCATTAAAATGATCCCTGGCAGGATTTTGACCCAGGCCAGATAGTGCTTGCCCAAGAGTTTCTCAGGCACAGGCTGGGAGTTTGCTTGCGCTAGAGATCATTCCTCACAGGTAGTTAGGATGTGGCCACTGTGGTTTGGAAGCAAGAGACCTTAGCAGGGAGGCTGTGGTATGGTCCAGTCCAGCCAGATCCAGGTGTAGAGGTCAGACCATGCCCAAAGAAATTGAGTAGATTGAGTAGATTTAGTCCAGGAACTCCAGACTCCTTTGGCACTTGAGCTAATTCATCGTGTGTCACTCCATTTTTGCCTCTGCTCCATCATGTGAGGGCCAACAGTGCCAGTCATGCCTGTTGAGAGGTGTTTGCTTATTGCTGCACTGTACCAATTGATGTGTGTCATGGAAAGCCTTGACCTTCCTTATTTAGCTTTTCTAAATGCTTCATTTACACTTGTGTGCACTGTTTTTTCCTGTTCAATGTTAAAGTTCCTTGTTTCCCCATTGAGCCTATTTGTGCTAAGATTTCCTGCCTTTTTGCTGAGTAGTTTTGACCTCCCTTCAATAAATCAATAATCTTCCCAGAACTTCACCATAACCTCCCCTGACTGCCCCTGCCTTTTGTTCCAGCACTTACTTTTCCACAGCACTTCAGTAACAGCTTGCCTGGAATTTTGCTGAATTATTTGGTTACAGCATTGCTCTCAAATATAGATTAAACAGAGTATCCCTGCATGAGATGCTTCTGCTTAGTTCCTAACCCAGCCATTTAACTTGACAAAACTCACTTATGTTGCAGTCAGTTAATCTTTTTCTTCCCCCAGGCAGGCTTGCAGAGTCAGGTCTGGGGTCAGGTGGACTGTGTGCTCTTCTGTCCAGCCCCAAGGGTGACATGCCAGTTATCAGATCTTCTGTTACATCCAGTGTAGAGCCTTGCAGGAGCAGCCACCTCCTGGAAGATGTTTCCAGGGATGGACATTGGCTTCTTCAGTCTTCAGACTTCTTCAAAAAATTCCTCTACTTCCAGCAGCTCACAAAGCAAGATAGCAAAGAAAGCATAGACAGGTTCTAGGACTTCAGCTCGCAGAAACAAATGCATTTCCATAGTTCAGCCTTTTTTGACTGTACACTGAAACCCAGGAACAGATTTCTTAATTGAAGAGGAAAACACAAAATTACAAATATTTCTCAGGATATTTATTTTCCTCCACAATAAGAAATCTTTCTCTCCACAGGAGTCCAAAATGCTGTATTTTTTCAGAATTCACCCATAGTATTCAAAAGTGAATGCTTTTCCTTGAGTAGGCTGCTTTCGACTTCGATTTAAGAGGGGAAATAGGCCCTCAGCCAAAGGTTAGATCTAAATTCAGATCTTCAGAATGTGGCTGTTTCCATCTTTGTTTGTATTTGGGCTTGTCTGGCTTCCTAGGGTGAAACTCCTATTCCAGATTTGCACAGCAAACATCAGCTTTGCTATTGTGTTTTCTGCTCTCCCTTTGGCAAACCAATTGCTGGAAATCAGCACATCTATAGAGATCAGTCCAAACTGCCATGGGAAACTGGCTATTTTTCTAAAATATATGATACAGATCAACCACAGGTTACTGCCTAGATTACTAGTTTGTGGTACTCATGAGATCAGACTAGGTCATCATGAAGGTGCCTTCTGGCTTTCAAATCTATCACCCTAAATAATGCATTAATGAAGTAACATGGAACGAAGCCACATTTGTTCATGTGTAAGGCATGTTAATGATGTTCCTTTCAAAAGATGGAGCAGTGGATTGATGCACTGAATTTCACCTCTAGGGACTCTGACTTTGGTTAAGAGACAAATGAGTTTGATAGCATCAAGTAAATACTCAATGGATATTTGCCTCCATCCCCAAAACCATCATGCAATTTGGCAGGAGCAGCAGTCTGTGCTCACGAGACGTCTAGAGGTGCTCAGGGCACTGGCAGGCCCGTGGGAGGAAGCATCTGGCTGTGCTGTGCCTGGAGTTACCCAGTGCTCTCACCCTCCCACTTCCCCAAGCATCAGCAACACTCTATTCCCCAGAATCTCTGCAAAGAAAACACAAAACTAAAGCTGAAAAAAGGGGGAAAATGTATTTATTTGAGTTCATGAAGTGAGCTAACAGTGGAGGTGGGCTGAACTACACACTGCATCAGCTTTGATGCATTATTAGAATTGTGAAAACTTTCAGTGTTTCAAGGAAAAGATTTTTTCCAGGCGTGAGATCAAAGCCATAGCTAAATAATATTGGGTTGCAGAGCAGAGGACTTTCAAATGGCTGGTTTTGACTGCTTTTGTATCTAGAAATGTTGTGATAGGAGCAGCCCTTTTTTACAAGGCCCAGTAACAACAATGTAAATCAAGCATTAACCAGAAGTAGACAGCAAATTATCTACTTTTTAAAGAGACTTCTACTGGAGCTGTTTTTTAGGGAAGGAAAGACGGAGTTCTGTTTCTAATAGTATAAAAATACTTGTCCAGGAGGCGCCACTGTATTTTTGTCCCAAGGCATAACAATGTTAGATATAAACCAACAGCCCTGAAACAACTGATAAAACTACATATGGGGATGTTTTGACACTGCTTTTGAGCTGCTAGGACACAACTCAGAGTGAATCCTTACTCTCGTTTGATAGCTTTTTAGACTCCTTGCGTTAAGCATTCATGCTAAGAAATGAAGGAGACGTACTAGTCTAGTGCAAAATAAGAGGTATGGAAAATCTGCCTGCAAAATGTATCTTTGTTAGGTGGGACATTTCATTTCAGCAGTCTCCTGGACACAGAGATGATGGAAGTGGCAGCTGAATTCAGTTGTGAAGCGGCACATTCACAGCAACAGGACCGTGGGAGCACAGACTAGGAAATTAGGTGTACAGGGACAGCTAACTCCACCCTTCTAAAAATCATACATTCAGTCTGAACTGGTTGTATATGTTCTCTCTGTAGGTAAGGCAGAGAGGCAAACACCTCTGGAGGGTAAGTCATCCTGTCCTAAGACAGGTGCTTAAGGCAGTTGCTGAACTGCTCAGCAACGGTGCAATTTTTTCCTCCTTGGCTCATAGTGCCAGAAGAATTCATGGAGCCAAGATACCTAATTTCCAGGTGGTTAAGGCAGTGAGGTGCATCACCCCACAGCTAACTTACCTAATCATCATGACTCCCCTTATGTTTCCAGACAGGAAGAACAGCCAAATACTTTCAGTCTTGGATATGTTTATATGAAGAAACACAACAAGAAAGAACAAAAGTAAGGTCTTCCTCCAGGACACGGACACAGTTTGTCTCTCTTCTGGAAGGATTTCAGTGAAGAGAGTGGAATGGCTGCCTCCCCATGTTCAGGACTGCCTTGGTTATCTGCATAAGGTTAAAACACAGCCTTTGGTACAGACTCCCCCTTTCCCAGGGATGGTTATGCTATCGGAATTACAGTCCCATAGATTTCTTTTGAAACAGAAATCTAAAGATCTTCTTCCTCCACAAATTGCGGACTACCATAATTTTGGACCAAATTCAGTTGATGCCACAGAGAAGAGAATCCAGAAGTGGCACTGACTCTCCTCTTAACCTATTCAGGAAGCACAGGCTGTTCTGAGGGTGACCTTTTCGCTGTCAAACTTTAAGATCAAAACCATGGTTGAGGAATATATATATTTTTTTTAAGTGCCTTTAATGCTAATGTCCTTCTACAAAAAGATGATGTGATTTTCATACCTCTCCATGCAGCCAAACTTGTGGGGTTTGAGTAGCAGGTACATCAGGCCTGGCCATTACCATATAAACTGGAACTATGGTGCAAGTGATTCCCAGCCACCAAAGATCAACAATCTTACACTGTACCTATAGGAGGGTCATTATGATTGAATGCTATTGCTGAGCCTGATAGTCAGACCTGTGTTCCTCCAAATTGTTCCATCATGCTGAACTTTTAATCTCTGCTATAGAGATCCATTCCTCTTGGGAAGGAAACCAAACCCTGCTGAATGGGCTGCTAGACCCCACAGAGGAGAAGCCCAGCAGCAGAGTTTGCACCTGTTGATGACACCTCTTTACAGTGAGCACAGATGGACACAGAGAAGAATATTCAGACAAATAAAAGGCTGGATTCAGTTTATTCACAAAATGAAGTTTGTTTCTTTCTTGACTGAAGCTTTAACATGCAAATCAAGGAAGGCTAGAACATTTTGGAAATACAGTTCCTATTGCAAGAATGATGTCAGGAAAGTATTTATTTCTTTATATGTTTATATGGTTATATATTCAAATATATGCATACATATTTGGCCAGAATGAGATAAACTCATAAGACATGACAGGCCGGGAAAAGTGTACCTGTATCTGTGCACATCCTTATGAATGTACAAACATGCTAACCTGGATAAATAAATATAGAGAGAATAAAAATGGAAAAGAACATGAAGAAAATCAAGAAAGAGGCAAAACAAAGAACGGTAAGAGACAGACAAGAAATCCATGGAGTAATAGAAGTTGTAAATGTGATTTACATCATGCATCCCATTTGGCCAGGGTGCTCTTTCCATCAGAGAAGGGAACAAAGGGAACAGTGCTGAAGACCCCAAGGCCTTGATTCAGATACAGATCTGCAAGGTCTTACAGCAGTGCTCAAATGTGGTGACTGAGAATGGGTACTGAACTGCTCTCTTTTGCACAACCTTAGATCTGGAACAGCCTTGCTGCAGCCAGTGAAGTTACTTCAGAACCACACCAGTGCAAGCAGAGCTAAAAGCTTCTGAGGATTTAAGTAATCCTAGAAAAGGATTTGGTCAAAGGAAGCAAAGCAAAACCAAAGGAAGAATGTGAGCATTTTGCTGCACACTCTTTGAAGCGTCTTGTCTTTTACAAGGGAGTAACCTAATCTACATTTATACCCATGTTTTTCTTCCACAATTTACTCCAGAGATTTTCTTTAAACAATAAATAGGAAGTACTCTCACACACAGCTGTGCAGGATATCTAGTTCACAAGCCATTTTTCCAGGGTGGGAGCTCGTCCGTTAGGCATCACAGCCATGGAAAAGAAAATACCAAATGTGATGCAGGAAGCAACATGGCTGGCTTTCTCATTTAGCATCCATTCAACACCAACGTTGGACAAGATATCCCTAGGTGACTATCTGGGTGAAAATGAGATGTGTTCCAGCTACTTTGACCCAGGGAAAGTGCCATCAGCCTCCCGCCAGTGGTCCTGTTAACTTTTGTAATGAGCTACTCAAAATAAAATGCAGACCTCCTGAAGTTGCTCTGCAGCAGCACTTAATCTTGGAGATCATTCATTAAGAGTGTGCCTGATAACTTTGATGCTCCTAAGATGATTTTCAAAAAGGCCTTGATCTGCTCAGAGATGCAAAAAATGTTGGACATGGACAGGTTTAGGCACTAGTAGTCCAAAGCTTTTAGTTGATCTGATTTGGCAGGTGTGCTCAAGGGAATCCTACCCATAACAAGAGCACTAAAATCAGTCCAGAGCACATCTTAACTTGCTTTATTCACTTCAGGAAAATATCCCTATGCCTAGAACAGTGCCTTCTTCCAGTCAGACCTGGCTTCCAGGACCACCAGGGTGCCTGAGTATGAGCTCTTTTCTTGCACACAGAGAAGAATATCCTGGCCATGAGGCTATATCGTGTCCCTGGCATTCAGGGGCCAGGAAAGAGGTATACATATTTGTTTATATGTATTTATTAAAGCTGGGCCACATGCAGCCTGGGCTGCAAGTCTCATAAGTCTCATTTTCTCTCAGAAAATGAACAAGTGAGAAGCAGCCTCATCATCATTGGACTGAAATAGACTGTGCTATACCCAGAGACTGATTAAAATGAATTGGAAAACACTAGATAGTAAGCTGGATCTGTTCCTGAGCTGTGCCCAGCTGGTCTCTATGAAGGGACAGAGGTGAGTCTGAGTCAGCTGAGTACCTCCCTGAAAGGAGCATAGCTTACACAGATGTGCTTTACATAAAGATTTTTAAAGTGTAATGCTGTTCTGAAAAGCACAGAGAGGAAAATGGGATGGTAGGTCTCCAAGCTGAATTTCTTGATGATTCAGATCAGATATGCCCTCCTTGCAGAGGAAAATGAGGGGAAGGTTTTCCACTCACCTTCATCTGTGGTCAGATTTGTTGTTTTTTACTGTGGTCATTAATTCTGCCTGATTTTGCCTAGGGAAAACAAACAGCCATTTATAAAAGAATCATTCTGATAATGCAGTAAAGGGCAGTAATGCAGTAAAATTCAGCTTTCAACCTGTTTGAGCAGGGCAATACATCATGGTGAGCATTAACAAAAAGTGAGTGAGTATATACTGACATGGTACAGTGATCAGCAGTTAGCACTCTCAGCATGTTCCCAAGCACACTGGATCTAGACAGGAATTTCAGAAAATCTTCAGGTTAAGCTGTGGGTTTTCAAGGAGGTCTTTGTCTCCTTGCTGTGTTTCACACTTTGCATGTGCCTGTGTTCCCATGCACAAAACAGATGGAGGGCTGAGTTCAGATGTCATTAGCTGTCCTTATTTGGCAAGAGCACTTTTGATGTATCCCATTAAATTTGGGTGGCTCATTTACCAAGCAGATGGTGGTGGCTCTTGCACCAAAACATCCCATGCTTTCTCTTGCAGGAAGAGACCAACGCTAAGCAGCTCGAGTTTCACAATGCCACCACAATGCCACCACAATGCCACCACAACGCCACCTCAATGCCATCATACCAGTGACAGGGTTGGCACTAGACCAGCTGGCTGGGCCTGAGCCTGGTTTCACTCCGCATCTACAAAAGAAGAGCTAAACCAGGCAAGAAGAAAATTCTGGCACTCAGTGCTGGCAAGCACCATGGCATTATTTATTATTTCATGCATTTTCTATCTTCTGTTCATACAGTCAGTTCAGATCACTTTTGTCTTCCAGAGATAAATTAAAGCCCACAATGGGCTTCAGACCAAGTTTGATGAAAAGCTGCTTAAATAGAGCATGAATTTGCCCCTCTACCTTTGCTCTGATTTAAGGAAGCATGCATGCCCAGATCATTTCACCTGAGGTAGCCAAGCATTAATTAATTACATAAAAGCATTTGTGAACCTGTTAAAACTATCTATTAGATGAGCAGTGCTGCAATCTCCACCATCTCTCTAAACGTTTTAATTAATTTGGGGGAATTTACACATGCACATTGCCTGCCAAATTCAACAAAACTTGCTTTACAAACTAATAATAGCATTTGCTTTCACTGTGGAGTTATGCAAGCTCTGTATGTGCATGCAAATGGAGGGTGCTGGCCACAGCACACAGCCGGGTGCTGCTCAGTGATTTACCAAGAAACCAATGTTCTCATCAATATTAGTTTCATATTTCTCTCAGTAGAGGTGCACCATGCATGAAAATGTGTGTGCAGCATCTGACAGGATAAACCTATCAAAAACGGTCCTTTTTTTCCTTTTTTTTTTTCTATAGGCTGAGAAAAAGTGCAATTTGTTTTCTCAGAGTGATGCAGAGCTGTTAGTGAGGCCTCAGTGGCTTGTGCTGTCCTGTTCTCTCCTTCCAGTTTCACACTGCATTCAGAAAACACAACTGTAATGGCACATCAGGGCTCAGCTGCTGCCGATGAATGGCTGGTGCATGACTTTTCAAGGAAAATTACTGCCCTTTCTGGCAGACTTTGAGAGGATAACTCATTAATTAGGCAGTTCCAAAAGCAAAATAAAATCCTAATCACCTTCAGTGGATTAGCACACAGGAAAAGGAAAAAAGCCTGCATAAATGTGAAGAAACTGAACAGGGCAACGTCAGTTCAGACTGCATCCCAGCAAAGTCCTGATCCTGTACTGCTCTGATGGCATTCTCCTCTAGCACCTGGACTAGACAGCATAAAAGCCCATGGGGAAATTCCCCACGCACCATCACAGGTGTCTATGCCAAGTTTCATCACCTGCCCCATAGTTCTCGTGCCTGGATAGGAGGACAGGGAGGTGTCCTGGAGCGTCCCGGGGGCCCTGGCCCCCAGCACCTGCAGCCACAGCCCCTCGGCGCCTCACAGTCTTCCACGAATCTGTCCTCACCCCACCTCTGCTGGCTGAGGGGAAGGTATTTCCAGCAGCATTCAGACACTCAGATTGGCATCTGGTCCCACATCTTCAAAGGTGCTAAGGTTGTGCTGCACTGCAGCTGGAGCTGAAATGCCCCTACACGTGGGGTGTTCTCCAGTGTGACTACATCACTCCAAATCCATCTAAATAAACTGATACAACTTTTCTTGTATAGACAAGACCTTAATCTCTCCATTTAATCTGTTCTTGCTGTTGTTCCTCCTGGCCTGGGCCTCTTGACAGCCGAGAGCACTGAGGTGCTCAGCTTCCTGGGATGAGCTGGGATCTACCCTGCGAATTCATTTCCACTTGTGGCTGGCGTTGGACTTGCACCCCAGCTCCCTCGGGCAATATTTGTTCCGACAACTTTTCCAGCCCATTATACATTCTAAATGCATTGCCTTAATTTATCTCCTTCCCTTGATACTATCTTTCCCATGTTCCTTGGTTATTTCTTTGTCATGACAACCACTTTTGACAAAGTTCTCCTTTATCCAGCTGCAGCAGGCACGATGAGGTTTGGTGCACCACATCACACCGCAGATCTATCAGATTGCATCTCCCGTCTTTGACAGGCCCTGCAAACACATTTTTAGAGAAATGTGGGGAATCCCATCCCATCACCAGTCTGTTAGAGAGTCATTGGTGCTTCACTGCCCGCCCAGCACTGCCTGCTTGCTGCTGAGGGCACGTGCATGGTTCCCACACAGATCTACTGCACTGGGCAGCTCTGTCCTTCGTGATAAACCCATAACTGCTTGTGCACATAATATTGTGCCATTCCAAGCCAGGACTGGCTTAGATTCCCCTTTTTCCTTACAATTGCTTACTCCACCCAGATCCTTGCTGTCCCCTGCAAACCAGTGAGCTCCCACTCCAACTCAGCCTTCACCTCTGCATCTCCTCACAGCTCTGTAGCCCCTCCAAATAAAACACTGAGGAAAAAAAAAAAAGAGAAAATAATAGATCCAGCAAGAAACAGGAGCCCCAGAAACAGCCTGACTGGACTGCAAGAAGAAGTTGGTATTTAGTTGTCTTAGCCTGAAGTCCTATGCTCCCAAGCTTGTTGACTGGTCATGTTTGCTTGAGCAGATGACTCTGACTGTATTAGAATGAGGTCAGCGTCCTGTTGGAGGTATTGCTCCAGGTGACCACTTAGCTGTGCCCTGCTCTGACCTCAACATGGATAAACCAGAGGAGACAGCAAGTAGGAATTAGCATCTGGTTAGGGTCAGAGACTGCTCTGGTGGGAGGTAGCAATTGTGTGTTATAGAATCTCTATCGTGGGGGTTCGTGACCAGGTCTTCTAAGTCTAGATTATTATAAAATAATAATAATCAGAACCATAATCTTAAAATCAGTGTGTATTTATGCCCCTTGCTTTCCTAGCCTGCCTCAGTTCCTTTGGAATGTTTCCCAACAGTACCCACAACTAAATGTGCAGATGATATCTTCTGAGAGACAAGAAGAAATGTTTTCCATTTAGACAAGATTTGGAAATCGATTTGAAAATATTCTGCCAGATGGTCTCCAGATCTCACAAGGCCACCAATTCGGGGCACAACATCTCTCTGGTAATAAAGGTAGCTTTTAACATCCCGGGGGAACATGTTGCAGTACTCAGAACTGTGCAGATGCTGTTTCTCACCTGCAGAAGCTCTGCAGTCCCCAGCAGTGGTCCATTTGTGGTTGCTTATAAAAGTAACAACATGTAACACTGCTCATCCACCACCAGGTCTGTGGGTGCATGTGTGTGCTGGGTCACATTCCCTTCCTCACACTGCCTCCCTGACAGGCGCTATTTCACTTACCATTAATGATACCAGCTCCTCAGTCATGTCAATGTGCATCTGTGCGTAATATACCATGTAAGAGGAAAATACCAGAAGGGAAATTTGAGCAGGCACATCTGCAGGATGTGCAAATCAAGCACAGAAATGAGGAATTTGGCAAGTCTCTCAGGAAATGATGATAGTAATTTTTTTTTTCATCTCATGCCTTTTACTTGTTCAGCCGGGACACTATTTCCTATTTCAAGACATTTCACACTGCATATCTGCTGGGAATGTAAACACAGTCCAGGATTCAGCTACTGCTTTTTCAGGAGAGAAACATCTGCTTTCCAATGTTACCGCTGGCCAGAGCCCACACGGGGAAGGATTTAGGGGAGGAGCAACGCAGCCTGACATGGGCTGGATGGCCCACAGCTCCATGTTGAGTTAATGCTACGAGAACTCAAGGGCAGGAAAGCTTTCCCTCTCCTTATCTTACTTTCCATCCCATGCAGTTGAGGAATTAGGCTTGGAATACTCCTCTGGATGACCTCTGATGTAGTCAGAGGAAGTTTAGTTGATTCCTCCTGCAAGCAAGGCATTGCTGTGGCTCTGTGAAGATCTGTGTTTGGAAAAGGGTTCACACCTTCGTGCTGTGGAAAACACAAGGCACACGGAGGGGAGGTGTGTGGGGACTGGATGGGAGAACTTGGGATGCAGTGGCCCTGTGACCAGCATCAAAGCCAAGGCTTGCAAATGGCAAAGAGGGGATGCATGTCCAAAGCATGGGGGAAAAATAAGTGTCATGACCTGCTCACCGCTCAGAGTGCTGGAAAACATTGTGGTTAGTGACGCAATGGGCAAGGATGTAATTTTTCCCATAGGAATTAATATAACTGAGGGCGGAATGAATGCATGCAGGCACTTACAGGAAGCGCACAGGGACAGTATCTATGGTGTGGAGAATGGAGATAATGGGGACAGAACCATCAAGTAAAGGTTTTCAGAGGCTGGCTTTTAGGAACAGAAAGGTCTCACCTGCTTTTCCCGTGAGGCTGACAACTTAAATGTGCATCCTTTTGCATGAGATATTATCCTATCTCTCCTGAATGATTACTTATTTTTCTTATCATCATCCTCAAGTGAATAAATCCCAGTAAAGCCAATCAGGTGCAAGGGATGGGAAAACAGATCAGTGAGGAAAATTAGCAGAGACTCATGGGTGTAGAGCCTCCAAAACTGCAGGCAGAGAGGGGCCAGGCAGCAGAACATTGGTGTGCTTTCCAGCCTGCTTTCCTCTCTGCAATGGGACCTGTTTTCCATACAGAAAACCAAGTTTCCTAGGCCCTCAGTGTCCCACACTGGTTACTCCTTCAAGGTGGCAGCAAGTGAATGAAGGAGAAAAACCCTTCTGCCTTCACAGGATAGTGATGAAGAGTGAAGATCCTTACTCTTGATGTCTCTCACAACTGTTGTACAAGGGGCACTTTGTAGCCAGCACCACAGTTAAAACCCATATCATACATTTGGAAGAGTACAGGCTGTGCAGGTACTTAGGTTTTTTTGCCTTGGTTTACAGCTTTTGCCATTAATATCATCTCACTTGGTGCTCCCTGCGCTTGCCTCACTTTGGTGTGATGCTATCAAAGCACTTTGCTGTCCTCTTTAAAGTCTGTCTCATGCTGTAGACATTTGACCCTTTCCCTGACATTACATCTCTGCTGCATTTTCTGCTTCTGCTGAGTCATACTCTCTCCCAATGCAAAGCTGTGCAGGGATGTGGTAACTTTACAACCCTTGAAGGTTTGGCCCTAAAAATCGACCCAAAAGGGCTGCTGAATTTGAAAAAAATTCCAAGATAGCTGTTCAAGCTGTCCTTCCCCTCTGCCTGGTTAGTGTACAGGTACCTCCTTTGCTTCATGCTGCCCTCCCCAAGGTGAATGGAGAAGGTTGCCCCTTCTCCGCAGTCTAATTCTGGCTCATTGGATTCTGGCACTCAGCTGGGTTAAGGAAAGCATAGAATAAATTTTTAGGACACTATTTTATAGGACTGGTGCTCCTATAAATAAATTCTTGACGGGCTGATACAAGAAATTTCTGCCGTTTACTATTACCTAGCAGATGTCACCATGCTTTGCCCCCTTAGCCGAAGCACACTGACTCTCCAGCTGAGACATTTTGCAGCCAGGCACCCTAAATTTAAACTAGCATCAGTGCCTGTTGGATGGCGACCTTTGGCCAGTGCCCAAATGAGCATCTCACAAGATCATTCCTGCACTTTCTCAGACACCACGGAAACTGGGACTAGGGGGTCACTGTTCCAGGCCCTTGATGAAGTGGTCTTAAATATGTTCTGGAGTTAAAAACTTAACACAGCATTTCACACAGAGAACTCTAATATATCCTGTTAATTACTCACACAAGAATAAAATTGTGATAATTAGAAGATCAGATAACAGTGTCTGGGAAACACCAGAGAAATTACAGCAGAAATGTTGGTTTAGTAATGAATGCATGTTAAGTACCCTTAAATACCTTATTAACAGCTGGGATGTGATTCCCAGCACCAGACTCAGTGTGCTAGCAGCAACAAAACACATGGAGCTCTAAGGTGAAATGGATATTTTCTCACTTTTTTTAAATTTGATAATTAGTGCAATGAAATCTCACAGAAAAGGGTTTTTCACATCTATTTTTTCAGCATGAAAGAGTTTAAATTTTTCAAAATGGTGAAAATCACTGAGTTATGCTCCTCACTGTTATTTTACTTTACCTTCCCAAGAGATGTGGGGAGAGCCCAAAGGACCCTGAAAACCAGAGCAAGGAAGAGGATGTGGCATCATTGCAGGAAATTGCCTTTAAAAAATCTTCAAATAGAACATGCCACTGTAGAAAGATCTCACGCTTTGACTTTGCTCTCAGCTAGAAATCTTCTGGAGAAATAGAAGTAGGGAAATACATGAAGTGGGTAGGAATGAATCAAACACTGGACCTGTAGTGGGGGAGTAGGGCACATCCTCTAACAGTGACAAGCTGTTGGAGCGGTTGCTTTTTCTGAAACACCTGGATTCACATCTGCTGGAAAAGTGAGCTAAACTCAAGCAATTACAAATCTGGTTTGGAAGCTTTGGCTGGACTACTGTAGGATACTCAGGAAGACAAAATCTTTCCCATCAAGAGGTCTGTATCGATAAGAGCAAGGTTTAGAGTAAGTAATCAGTCGCTAAACCAAAACCAAATAATGACAATAGCTGCATCACTGGTTTTAAGCCTCCTTAAATAAAACCAAAGAAAAGAAAGGGGTAGAAACAGCAACCACTGAAGCAAATGGAAGGGTTATCCATTTCTTGAAATGTTACAAAAATGTTCATCACAACAGCCAAAGCCACTCCTGCAGACAGATTTCCGTCTCCAGTTGGCTGCAGCTCCCAGCATGTCTGGCCACAGATGGGTCAGCTCCTGCTAGGAAGGACAATCTACCCTGTCTGGTTCCTTTCTGCTGAATGTGGGTGATACCATTAAAAGTTTATCTGTCAGAGGAGGAATGACTCTTTAAGTCATTTGCTGGCTGCTGGACAGCCCTCTGGCCAGACCTGTTGCTGTGGCAGTACTGGGTAAGTGCCTGAAAAACACAGCTCAGTTTTTAACCCAAATACTCTATAATAGATTCTGAAGGAGTTCAGAAAACACACAAGTAAACAAGCTGGAGAAACTTCACACAGTTCAGGACAAAATTGTAAGTCTATCATTGAGAGGATGGACCATGGCAAAGGATTTTGCAATTGTGTTTGCCAGACAAATTCACTCTCAGGAAAGGATGCCAGCCAGGAGTGTGCCTTTACAGCCATTCATTCACGACCATGACTAAGGTCTTTTTATTGCAGAGTCCTACTGTCACTCTCTGGAGAAACATTTTGTCTTTCTGTCCAAAGCCTGTTATTAAATTACCAAGCTCTTTGCAGCTGGGAAAAAGATTTCATTGTGGCTGTTCCTCAAAACTTGTGAAACCTAGGAAATGCTGAACAGCCTTTCTTCAGCAACTGTAGGTACTGCCTAAAGATTAAAATAGGAACATACTCTAGGGAGTCGTTCAGGGTTTTTCTTAAATTACTGAAGGCTGTGAAGTTGCCAAGTGCTTGCTCTGCTCCGGACATACTTTGATAGCCAACTGGCAAAATATTAGGATTATGGGATAGGGATCAAGCTGTTTAATCATTAGCATGCTGTGTCTCCAGCCCATGATTCTAAAGGTAACATCAGTCAGAACTTAATTAAAAAGTGATACAATTTCAAACTTGTTAGCCAGTGTTTTGGGTTGGGTGAGACTGAAGAAAGGGTACTTTCCAACTAAGGATTTCTTCTGCTCAGCAGATTTCTGTCCAGAATATTTTGTCTACTGTAACATTTTTATGAGAGGCTACTGAACTGAAAATGGGCTTTGGACAAAGCAGCAGCATGTGTATTTCTGTGAGGGTTACCTATAAATGGATCCAACATTCCAAGTTGTGACCTGATGGACTCCCTGTGATTACCCCAGGGATTTAGCCTTGCAGAGCCCATGGACTCAGCCTGGTCAGAGGCATCCGAGGCACTGCCAAGGCTCTGTCACCCATGTCTCCTTGACCAAAGGTGATCTTTGCAAGTTAAGGCTTCTTTGGACTGAAACATACCTACATAGCATATCAAGTGTTTTATTTTCTGATGTTGCTAGAGAAGAATGAAAACTGATGAGTAATTACAACAAAGAATAAAGCAGCAGGATTAGTTCTGCTTCTTCAAAACTGTAGTCCCAAAGCAGCTCTGGGAGATCTGAGGAGACAACAGCACCAATAAAAGGGGAAGGGACAACACAATAGCAGCAGTCCAGCCACATCACTGCAGTCTCTTCAAGATGAAAGATTTCATGAGTCAGGGGACACTGCCCTAAGCTCAGTGAATACCCAGGGGGAAACTGAACATAAAACCACACATGGGCTTACATTTATACACACATAAATATAAATATATATGAGTGTGTCTGTGTCTTGTCTGCATCCATGTCTTGTGTGTTTTTTACATTATATCACAGTGTATACTGAATTTCTGCCTACAGCCTTTACAGTGCTGTAGGCAGATGCTTGTAAAGGCTGTAGGCAGATATTCAGTATATACTATGATCATCCCTGAACATGTGAAATTCAAAGCCAGGGCTAGAGTTTCCACTAGCCTGAGGCAGCTGGGCCCTTTCTTAGGAAAGGAAATTTCTTAGGAGATCCAGTGTTTAGTCCCAATGCTAAGGTGAACAAAGAAAAAGCTGTTCTTGCAGCTTCCTTAGAACAAAGAAAATATAAAGGTCCAGCACAGAGAATCCAAATACAAGAGCCCCAACTCCATCAACTTAAAAGGGATTTTCCAGGCCTCTGTTCCAGCAACACTGGGAGGTGAAGTGCTAGTACCCAGTCCCAGGCAGCAGACCTTGGGTATGCACCCTTCCTCAGGAGAGAGCTAGCAACTCAGAAAGTCCCAGCAATTCATTTTGGCTGGCTTTGGAAGTCTCCAGCACAGCCTAGGGGCTTTCTGCAGCATCTTCTACATCAGTACTGTCCAGCAGTACTGACCTCTACTGACCATGTGCGGCTGGATATCTGCACCAGACTGCTTTTACAGGCCTGTGGCAAGAATGTACCAGCAAAGGGACATGAGCCAGACACCTGCCTGATCCATCCCACCCCTCTTTTGGATTTGCTACATTTTTCTGGTGCCAGGAGGAAAGAATCCAACCAAAATATGCTCCTCAGCGAGCAATTTACTCAGTGAAATGTTCAGAGCCAAGGCTGGCCCTTGGCCACAGCAACATCAGCTTCTTTACAGCAGCCCTAGGAGTCACAAAGCACAGCACGGGAAGTGATCTCTCCTGAACTTGCAAAGTGCAGAACAAATTAGCCATTCCCATTAGCTGCACAAGATGAGTTCACTGGAATCATTTATCAGGTGAGTACCATCCACGTGTTCTCCATTGATTTACCCGTTCTCAGGGAACTCCATTGTTTCCAGATGGATATGTGATCACGGCACCACTTCCCACCCTAATGTGCCTTGTCTGTTACCCCAACACTAAACCTAGGGCACAAATCTTTTCAATTCCTTGCACTTCTGACAGGTGCCTGAGGTACTGCAAATAGCTGTGTGGGACGGGGCTTCTGTAGTAGTATTCTTCGTGTTATCCTCCTCAAATGAGGCTTGCCTCTTGCTAGTTCAGATAAAACTGGAGTACAGAGAAAGAAATAACACTGTACCTCACCAACACTTTGTCAGAAGTTACTGCACTTTTGTTTTGCAAAACCTAAGGTGGCTTTCAAGCTGCTTCTGGTACAACAGAACTTGCTGCTACTGGAGCCTGATTTAGGCTACTGGGTTACAATACAAGCTGGCAAAGAAATGTAAAGCAATAAAAGGATTAGTAGTCATAAGGCACTAAGCAGCAGAAGTAAAATGGACTAATTAAAAGTCTTTTTAAGCTGTCCCATCATGGTTGTTTTATTTGAAAGCCATTTACTGAAAATGAGCATTTCCTCTCTAATTTGTGCTCTTTCTCAGGGGATTATCATCTCATTGCCACAGTCTGCCCTGCTTGCCTGCATATGTGATGTGGCAGAGCACACCTTTCAGGGCTACACCATCTGCACCAAAGAGGCAACTTGGAAGTTCAGAGTTGAGCTTACTGATAGTTTACATGTTTAGTCCTGCCTGGAGCCACAGCTGCCCTTCATTCCCTTTTCTGGGTCACACCAGGGCCTCCACAGCCAACAGCACCATGTGAAAGACTGCAACCTGCTGAAGAGGTGAAAGGTCTGGGAATATTGTGGCACAAGAACTAAAAGCCTGCTCTTAGGTGTCCCAGCACTTGTCAGTGGTGTCAAAGGGAAACCTTGGCAGAGATTGTACAATCTGGCCCAGTATTTCTGGGGTCTCCTGTAATGGGTGCTGCAGACTTGGTGTTACATTAGAATATACGTGGAGTATTCCCCAGCAGCCTTTCACACCAGACATGAGTGACTCCTGTTCCTGCTCTGAGTGAAGCCAAAGCAAACCAGGTGCAGCTGGGGCTATGCAGGGTCAGAAAGCTCAGGAACACTGTAACCACAGTGACTTGGCTTCTCATTAGGCATTGGTTTGGCTGGTGACAGGAGAGCTTTTCCATGTCATGTCAATCTGCAAAAGACTTCTATTCCCTTGGACTCAGATCCTCAGAGAGCTAGGATCATGTGCCTAGTGGAGAGTTTTCTGATCTGCCAAGCAATGGTTTGTGGCTGTCCAGGCCTCTGAGACAAAGGCATGTCTTTGTGGGTTTGCAAACTCAGGCGCCCCTTTCTAAAATGCTCACAAGGGTATTTTCTGCTGAGTGCTCCTTTGGGGTAAGCAGGGACAAGTCCGAGTCTAAGGGCCCTGCAGGAAAAATGCTCAGCTACACTTCCACATGCAGAGGGGCTCTCCAGTGGCTGTAACTGTGACAGTATAGCACACAGTAAGCAAATAATCTTGTAAGCAAGACACATAATTTTGAGGTCTAAATCAAATTCAATCTAGAAGCCCATAAGCATCAACTGTCTAGATGACAGCATTACATAAAAGAAGCCTCAACATACACTTCTAATTATTTTGCAGTTCAGTAGCAACTGGAAACCTCAGTGGAGTCATGCTCCAGCATGCCAAGCACTATATTAATAAATGTCATGGGCTGGTCCTTACCCCAGAGAACCCAGCGTACACAGACAAGGCATATTCTAAGAAGGAAGCAGAGATGCAGAGACAGATGACATGACTACCCCAAGGCCAAACAGTAAGTGGTTGGTGGGCCAGAGATTTCCCAGCACCACACTGCTTTCAGGCCTCAAAAGTCCTGGCTTTGTGCACCATCATTTGGCTGTGGTCAACCACAAAGCTCTGCTCAGTATCTAAAAGTCAAGTTATGCTTTTGCCTCACATTCCAGTACCTTTTTGGAGGAGATAGGAGTTGGGTTTTTTTCTCTTTTTTTGTTTTCTTCTCATAGTCTCGATTTTTTGGGTGTGGGGTGGTTTTTTGGGGTTTTTTNTAGCTCTGTCCTCTTCACACCGTTGGGTGCACATCCCCCATGTGGTGAAAATATAGGCGTTCACCAAGAAGCAACATTTGTCTGTCCAGTCCCAGAATGGGACACCAGGACCTCTGTCCTGTGTCTCAGTGCATAAATACACTCCAGGCTGGGCTGTGTACCACTCTCTGGGCAGAAGCACCTGGATTTTTTAACATTATCATAAGTGCATAAGACCTTTCACAACAGAGCAGATATGAAGCGGACTTAAAGCCAGACAAAAGAATTGCAAACAGCTCCATGCCCAGCTTCAAAAACATGATGGAAAACATATCAGCCAGGTACAGGTGACTTGGAGACCACCTACCTTGGACACACCACCAGTGTGTCCTGAGCTTTCTGCATACTGGTAACATTGCACCAGCCACAGGCAGAACAGGAGGCAGAACGAAGCAGGGAGCTTCCTCAAGAAATGCAGGAATGCAGCAGCATCCATCCTGCAATCATTTCAGCCCATCAAATAATTTATCTTCTGGTAATTGATGTTTAAAGAAGACCATTCTTGAAAAACAGCTGTGGTCCAGAGCTCTTCAAGTGTTCTCAGTCTCTGGGTTCAGGGTCATGAGACAGTGCCTCACATTACACCAGGCTCACTGCCAAGGCGTCAACAGGAGCCGAGTTCAGTGTAATTGCAAAGCACTGGCCCAGCTCTTTGTAGATTTCTATGGCTTATGCCAGAGCTTGGACAGCAAGAATCACCCCTCTGTGTGCAACATAAAATAGTACTTTATAAGAGTGTGAGGATATATATTAGCGCCACTCCACAGCTCAAGCACACCAAAAGATTTTTGGCTTTCTTTCGACATAAATACTGACCCAGTTGAAGCTTACTCCCTCAGTAGGTGCTAATGATACGCTTGGATTTTTGACCATGTTCTGGAATAAAAAGGAATATTATTAATTACCTAAAATCAATATATTCATCACATTATGTGGGACTTGGATGATTCTGTTGTTCATTTTCAATTAAATAAAACGTGTGTTTATTGCAGAATTTAGCAGGTCAAATGGGTTTCTTATGCACATTAAATGCTCTTCCAAGATTCCTCTGTTCTTGCAATGTCCGTATGGACAGCAAACATGAGGAATTGCTTACACAAGGGTGTAGATGAAAGACAGGTCTTTAGCACTGTAGCTAACAGCCCACCACTTAAAATAACCCATGATCCTCATTAGACTGGACAGATTTAGAGAGGTGAAGATGCCAAAGTAGCTTGTGGAGTACCTTGCTAATGCCAGGCATGACACTGGCGAAATGGGTCACGTGTTACCTGTTTCAGCAACCAGAAACAGCAACCTGTTTTCCGGGTTGAAGAATGATGGAGATAAATTAGAGGGTGGCTTGAGTTGCCACAGTAACAATTTCAAAGAGGACAAAGGAAATAAAGTTAAACAAACGTGGTGAAATTTATTTTTCCTCTTGTTAACTATATTACTGTAGTACAAAGTTGCTGAATATGATTGCTACTAGAGAAGGAATGACAGTTCTTTAGTCTCTTGGTCCAAATTCACTTTCAACACAAGCAGAAGCACTGAAAACAGCACCAAAGACGACTAAGGAAAAAAAGAGCCAAAATAACTGCTGTATGAATACAGCTTACATAGTAAAGAAAAGTGTAACAGATTTATTTGTTACAGGCATTTTTGCAACAGAATGGAATATGATATATAAAGCAACAGCAGTACTGAATGCTGGACAGGTGTAGGGTATAATTCATATTGCCTTGACTCCTGACTGCCTTAAACAGGCACACTGACTGGGAGATGGAGACCGGCATCTCATTTCATTCAGACATTTTCTGAAAAAATTTGTCTTGCTCTGCCCTGAATTTTTCACCCTATTCACCAGACAGCCCAGGCTCAAACGCTGAGGAAAACCACTACTATCTTTTTAACCCAGAGTTTAGAATATTCCTGGCTCAAATCTGCTGTCTCAGCACAAGTCTCTAAAGTGGAGGTCTGCCATCACAAAATGAACTCTAAGGTACCATGGTGTGGGTAACCCTCAGTCCTTCCTGTTTACAGAAACAGGAAACACTGCCTGAAATTACTTGTTCAGAGCTAGAAGACTGGGTTTTATCCTGTGCCTTAGTCATTACTTCATAAAAAGCAAAAGATCCAACATGAGGGACAGAGAGCTCGCAACATCTTTTTCCAGATCCCTCAAGAGTATTCTACTTTGTTCCTGGTGGCTGGGGCAATGTCCTTGGGAAGATGTGCAGTTTCAGATTCCCTCAGGCAGAGGAATCAGTCGAGGCCCAGAACTCCCACAATCCAGCCCCAACCACCTACCTTCTCATTACAGCCAGCAGCCATGTGCTGGGCTGTAATACCTGAGCCTAATCTTGCAAAGAACCTTTAGCTCTTCAAACAAAGCAGCTCTTTGTGGATGTCAAAGCATCAGCTCTTCCCGAAAGGTTAAACAGGGCCTTGACTCCTTCAATTACTTGGCTTGGAGACAATGAGCTTTCGCAGGCTAAGCAAAGCTCTGCATGTGAAAAGAGCTGAGCTGACATGTATTTAGTATGTTGCTGGCTTCTCCCCCCAGAGGCTTTGATCGATGTTCAGAGAGCAGGTAAAATGCGCAGCCCATGCCCAGATGCCAGTGGCAGTTCTCACAAGACACCCTGGCAAGAAAACCTCCTGATCAGACAAAAATGGGAGGTCTGTGATGCAAATAACGAATGCCACACAAATGCTCCCATCTGCTGATCTAATGAACTCCACCAATGGATTCTCAACGAGTTTTCGTCTTTGGTTTTACACCACGGGAGCAACATATTTTCTTCATTTTAAATGCCAAGACACTAAAGCTTAGAGAAACTTGATGAGAGCCACAGAGCAAATCTGCCATGCCAGAAAAGAACTTCAAACTTTTGGTTCCTATTCTTCGTTGCCCTGGGTTTTCCTCCCTTGGTCTTACTGCTTCTTGGTGCACTGAGAGCAGGAACTCCTGTGAAGCTACTAGGAAATATGACTGGAGAACACATTAGTCCAGTCCCACTGTCTAATGAAGTCCATCTCCTGTGTCCCTTGAGAGCACTGGAATGCACAGGGTGACCTAAGAGATGTCTCCCTGAGTATCAAATGATCAGTTCTATTTCAGATCATGCCTTTGTATTACAATGCCATCTTTAGGATTTATTAAGACTGGGTGCAGACACTGGGTATAGAGAGAGCCACAAAGGGGACAGTAATACCAGCAAATAAAATGGGTCCAGACCCATTCTCTGATTCTGAAGATAATGACCTGCCAGAACAGATCTGTCCAGTTCAGCTTTTTGCAACATGGTGGCAACATCCAAACCACTTAGTAAGACTGAGTCCAAGCTAATTCCCAAGCTGTGGGATGAGCATTGCCTGAAAGTCCAAGCTGACTTAGGTCCAAATCTCTTTAGGTCTAAACCATGCTAGGCACAGCAGCAGGTCAAGAAGACTCCATAGACACCACATGAGCTGCAGCAGCAAATCTTCTTCATCAGTGGAGAGGGTGTCTAGTCCACCTCTGAGTGCACATACAGCTGAGAACAGAGCTGTCTTTGCCAGAAAAAGGCATTTTCATTGCCAAGGTGTCTCACAACAGCACCCTCTTACTCACAGCAGCCACACCTGTGGTCCCCCAGCAGAAGAAACCCTCTACACCAGGACTCTCCAGCCTGCTATTCCCAAAGTCACACAAATTATAACAGCAGTGCTGACTCTTCAAATCCTTATGGCTGAAGATGATCAGAAGTTGTTTGTGTGGTCTTGTCAAGCATCAGAGCTTTGGAAATGGTCAGTTGCAGAGAACCAACAGTCACCTGCACCCTGAAGAGACAGTGACATCTTCAAATGGCGTAGCTGACAGCAAAGGGGGGGTTTCTTGTGCCCTCACCATTGGGGCACTCATTTGTCTTTTCTGGTTAATGAAAAGCACTGAGTCAATTTTTCTGTAAAAAGAACTGTTGCAGCAACAACACAGGAAACAGCATTACAAGGAGAAAATCCAGGCAGTACAGATGTATCCAAAGGCTCAGAGCATCTTGGTAGAGATCAGATCTTGGTTGAGAGCAGGTTAAGCTCAGCTGTGGTGGCAAATGGGATTGGAATGATATGAACATGAATAAATTGTATCAAACCTACTAGAAAGCTACTGAAGAGCAGCCTATTTCTATTTCATAGAGGCCTGTGAATCCAATTCATCTGTCTATTAGCAACCCAGACAGTGAACTACCCATCCAGACCAGAAGCTATCTTTAAACACAGCAGAAGCTCTGTCTTGCCATCAAACCATCCCAGATTTTTGGGGGTGAGCATGAGGCGATAAAAACAGGAAGGAAGGAAATGTACCGTGAAAAATATAAAGCATGTTTAGTCTTGTGGACTGGCAGTGGAAAAGAGATCATAAAAGACCATAACCAAAGTGCACTGACAAAAAGGAAACAGTTGACCTTGAAAAGATAAATGGATTTAATAATGCTGTGAAAGTATCTGTAATTTATGACATCTTTCTGCTGCTTTATAGCATATGAACCAAGTTGAATAATTTTTTTGTTTTGACTTCCTCTCTTTCTTAAAACCAATCTTCCCAAGTTTTATTTGGCATATTATTAAAGAGAAAGGACAAGATCTAAGATTTTACCAAATTCTCTTTCAAAGTGTCAAATAAATATTTTACCCTCTGATATGAACCACAACTGTTGTACAAGTAAAAAATTGGTTGCACAAATTGCAAAGAAAGGCAAAAAAACCATGTCTATTTTCAAATTTCTTCACCAATGTAGTAACGTATTTTGAAGGCTGGTTTAGAAAATGACTTAAGCAAAACCATGTTCAAATTGTTTTCAACAATCCAATCAATTTGAAAGTATCAACAAGTTTTACATTGTGGTAGTTAAATCAGCACAAAACTGCCTGTGGAAGATGCTTCAGAGCTCCTATAAAAAATGTCCCTGGTTTATCAGGAAACTTCTGACATAGGCACGTAGAAGAGCCCTTGAAAATATGGGTTTAAGCAAGCCAAAGCAGAACTGTTAACAGCTAAGACAGAATCACTCCCTAACTACTAACTGCAAAACCAGTTCCCTTTAGAAAGAGGAGTATTTTCAGAAGAGACAGCCTCTCCCAGCTGGCTATCTCCCTCTGAGACTAACTGTACTGGCAAATTTGTCCCACTTGTTCCTCAGAGAGCAGCAGAGGCTGTTGCAGATGGGCTGGCTAGCTGGGACATCAAAATGCCTGCTGGAGCAGCTAAGGGCAGTAACTCATAATGCTGGATGGAGCTGATGACTGGGCAGCTAAAGCACCCGAAAAGTCTCAGACGAGATTAAGGGAAATACGCCCACCACTTCATTCAAATGGGCAGGCCAAGTCCAACTCCTCAGTTAAAATGCTTGCATTTATGGAGCCGTCTTAGCTTATTTAATCAGTTCCTAGGAAGTTTCAGAAGAAACTTAAGTTTATAAGCTGTTGGCTTTACACTCTGCAGAACAGCTGTCTTGAAAAGAGCACCAACAGCTTTGACTGGGTGAGAATATGGCCGTGTCCAGTGCTGTTCCCAAGGATGCTGTGATCCCTCAGACAAAATTGCTTACTCACCTTCCCTTTGGGCTCCTTGTTCTGAGGTCCACCCATGTCTCTGCCACAAAGCCTTTCCCCACCCCAATTTGGTCAGCACTGTTTTACTGAATGGGACTGAGGTCCCTGCTTGAAACCACCTTCCACTGACTGAAAAACACGGATGAGAAAATCCCAATCAAAACCACTAACTGTGAAATTCCAATGTCATCTGAGGCTACCAGGTAATGCTCTGAGGTGTCCTCACCTTCTCTCCACGTCCTCAGCGATGGAGCAAAGACAGTGGAGACAAACCAGCTAACTGGTCTCCAGGTTGGTCAGTCAGCACTTCTGCATGTCTGTTCCTGAGAGCAATCTGACCCTAAACTGGTGGTTTTAAACTGATTACCAAGTGCTGTGTCTGTCTGTCAGGGATGGCCACGGTGCAGGACTGTACCGTCACGGCAGCCTTGTGCCCACCATGAGAAATGACTTTTCTTCATGGGCAAATTTGCCTACACAGAGATTACTGAAAGTTATACACAGCAGGGTAAAAGCTCTCCTTGTTTTTAGGCTGAATGCTTCAAAAATCACTCTAACTGCAAAAAGCTGAACTTTGTGCACTTGTAAAAGACATCTCAAGAAAAATAAGAACCCATGTCAAACTTGGAAGACTTCTGCCACTGTGACACCTTTAGCACCATCAAACAGGTCCCCCAAGTGCCACAGCCTGTCAACTTCGCACATTTGTTACTTGTTAAATTCTCACAAACATTTTCTTCACAGTTAAATCACAATACGAAACTTCTCTTCTGAAATAGGGAATTGCTCCTGTTCCTAAAATCAAACAAAATGAAGCAGATTTTAGGAACACAGGAAAGTGCAGGTAGAAGCTGTTCAGTTCTATTAGTCCAGTGGTCTAACTGTAAGACCATCCTTTCTTCCAGACACTCTGCTTTGATGGGAAGCTGAGACAATGAAGAAGTTTCCAGTGCTGCTGTGTACACTGTTGTCTCCTCTGCAGGGCAGGAAGCACCCTGTTATTCTACACTGGGCAATGCCCATGCATCCATCTCTGCAGTGACAACACAGCTAGCATCAGCACCCACAGCCAAAGACTCTGCTGATGAGATGCCACATTGAAACAGATGCCCAGGATGTTTGTAATCAGCAGGGTTGTAGATCTCTGCACCTGGAACCAGTCCAATGCAGAGCTTGTAGTCTTCAGCTGCCCACATCGTGGCTTACTCCCATTCCTGGATGTGTGGCAACATTTATGCTCGTGTAGGGTAAAAAAGGGACACAGAGAAATGTCCATGGCAACACATCAGATGAATGGGCACTCTCTGCCTCCATACCCACCTTCCTCAATTGACTTAAATGACATACATCCTACAGCAACTAAAAATGCATGAAGGCTCTATCTGCTGTCATAGCCCCAGGAGAAGGAATGCTCTGGAGACTCGAGGATGAGAAGCAAAAACACTAAAAAAATTCTGTGCCTGGATGCACATTCAGAGAGTCTTTTTGCAGACCTTCACTGGGGTGCCAGGACTGCCCTGGCCTCCAGGACTGTCCCAGGTGGGCTTGTGACCTTTTGCACATTTGAGCTTGCACAGGTAAAACTCCTGCTGCCTTCCAGCAGCATCTGCGTTTTTACAGCGTGCAAAACAAACAGATCCCCATTGGAATGAAGAGACCTTTCTGCCAAAAGGCTCAATCATAGGAGCAGTCTCATCGGCCTTGCGGGGGCCGATACGATGAGTAAGGACTAGTCCCATGAGTAAGACCCACGGGACTGGACGCAGCTTGTCATTCATTTTTCAAGTGTGTGCAGGCCTGCTAAAGCTGACCTATAAATTGGGAAAGAACACAAACATTAATGGGTACACTGTCCTCTCTTCTAAGGCAAATCCTGGGATGCCTGAGGCACTCTTCTTTCCCATCAAACTTGGTTTCTCCAGAAAGCCGCAAACTTGGGGTTTGTGGCCCTTGTCTGAAATAAGAATATAATCTGACAATTTAGAAGAGCCCCACCAATTTCCCAAACACTTCTTGCTCTCCTCACTTTACCTGGAGTCCCTCCAATGCAGTAGTCAGCATGCTAAAGCCCTAGCACGTACTTAGAAACACTCTCCTTTAAAAAATGCATGCAAAAGTGTTAACATGAGCATGGTGAGAAGGACCAGAGCAGGGGCTGCAGGCAGGCAACACCACCAGCTTTCCTCTGTTGAGATATTCCCCTCCATTTTTTGGAGTGAGAGCTGACCTCTTGTCAGAGCTCTTTGGATGAATCACTTTTCCTTTAGAAATGTTTTTACTGATTCTACATCAACTGAATAAACTCAGAGAAGGAGAGTTTCCTGGAGGCAGGTGTGTAATTCACCTTCCCTGCTCTTTCAATAACTCATTCCCACAGGTACATTTACAGTAACATATGAGAACACAACCATAACTTCTGCAGTGTCAGCAGCACCAAATGTGAATGAAAACAAATAAAAGCATGTTGTAAATGCTGGTTGGGCAGGGAATGCCCTAAGATCGGAGCCACTGGAATTTGCCTTATATTAAACCACAGTGAATATGTGTTTGCATTCTTCCTGCATATCTTTGATTGCTATTCTTAGATTTGTTATCACCAAATAGCATATGCGTGCAATATTATCACCATACTACCAGCATATTATCAGCTCATGGTTGTACACACAATCATTTAATTTCCTGATCTCTCTGAAACAACTTCTGCTACATGGCAGACACAGAAAAAACTGAAGAGGGAAAAGATCAGTGAGGACACTGACCTAGTAAAAGGTTTGCTGAAGCCAGTCTGTTTACGAGGGATTACTACAATGTGCTGATTAAAGAGATTATGATTATCTCTTTCTAAGAGTTTTATCTGCTGTGGTTGTGTGTACATAAATGCTTCACTGCAAGCAGCTAGAGGAAAAGCTATAGTCAGATAGTACCAGAACCACAACCAAAGTATTTGGGATAAGTAATAGAAAATCTCTTAGGAAGCAAAGAATATCCAGCCAGATGCCACTGAATCTTGGCTGGGCAACACTTCATCTGACAAAGCCAGTGCCCCATCTCCATCTGGCAAGAACTGGCAAAACTCCAATGACTGGCTGAAGAGCTGGCCTATATTCAGCGAAGTCCCATCTTTCCCTTCTGCTTCCAAAATACACGAGGGAGAAAGTCAGGAAACCTAGCAAAGAGTCAGAGGTGAGCTAATGGCTCATGTGAGTTGAGGTGGACTGCCATAAATCAGTTTTCAGATCAGGCTTTGAGAAATCCTCTGGGTCTATATTGACACATGAAGATGCATGTACACAACATGGCTGTGGTAGGTCATGCCAATCTACACTGCTGCCAACATGCAAAAGGGGGGAAATCCAGACCCACACCTTTTTACAGAGTTATGAGTCCATGTATTATCTAAGGTGTAAAAAAAAAAAAAATTGTTTAAAGGTCAAAAAGAGTTGGTGTCAAGCTCACGTCCAAGTAAAACTCTCAAGAGAACAATTTGCTCCATGGCTGACCCTGAAGGGGCAGAAGGGCTGCCTCAAGTGATGGGGATGCAGGCAGCCAGGGCAGAGATTCTGGTAGTGGCTGCCTTGTTCCATGCTGCCCTGATGGAGCAGCTGCAGCTCCATAACATAAGTTCCTCCAGCAGAGCTTTCCCTGTGAGCAGGATACTTTCCCAGTTGATTGGTACTCTTGGAGTCACTGGGGGATGGAACTTCTTAAACTGGGGTGTTGCAAAAACTGGGACTTCAGAGCAGACCCGTGACAGCCAGTTGTTTGTGATCATCTTTTCTGGCATTGCTACATGGAAAAGGTCTCTTTTAACTCCAGGCTCTGGCAGAACAGCTCTAACAAATTTTGCCACAGTGGTTTAAGACATCTCCTTTATCTTGCAGCACATCCAGACAGATGGGGCTCACAAGAGCACCCCGGCTGCCCAGCCCATGCACAGGGGATTAGCCTGTCACACACAGGCACTGAGACCAGCTAAAGGCACCCACACACTCTGCCACCGTGTCACCTCATCCATTGTCTGACAGTCTGGGGAAATTACCATGGGGAGAATGGTGTTGCAAAATGATTCAGTGACAAAAATCACCCTGGCCAAGCCAAGACCTGCAGTGCACGCTGCTTGCTGATGGAGGTATGGCAACATGGTGTTCTACATGTGAGCTCCCAGCTCCTGGAGGGTCACACTGGGGAGGGGTTACCCACAACAGAGGTCACTGACAGCCTGAGAAGCAGCAGCCACATTCATTATGAAAGAGAAACAGCCAGACAGCCAGAGGAAATGTCAGTGATCGTCTTCAGTGCAGCATTCCAGTTCACACCTCAGGAAAGATGGAAAGATAGATCTTAGTTTCTCACAGTTCCTAGACCTTGCTCATATGCCTGTGTCTTTTGTCTTTAACGCATCTCTTTCCTGGGTAGCCCTATCCAACTGCCCCAGGAGCAAGCTCCTCCTGCTGACACAATTGGTGCTACTCCAGCCTTGATCTGAGCACTGGGACACAAGTCACGTAAGATGGTTTCAGACATAATACTCTCATCATCACTGATTTTCCTGTCTGCTTGTGCCAGCTGGTGGCAAATCTCAGACTTAGATGACCTGCACCACAGAGGGAATCAGTGCTCACCTTTCCCTCTCCAGACCCTTTCAACAGCCCCTGCTTTGGACTTCTGGGTCCTCACAGCAGAGCATCACAGTAAATCCAGCTTTTGCCTCCTTCCATGCTTGCCCAAATCTGTTCTACAGAAGACCCAACTGTGGCACTTTCTTTTCCTTCTGGTTGCACTGGTATAAAACAGATTAGCATCTATTAGCAAGCTTTGTTATAAAAGGAGACCCTCGCAATAAGAATTTCTTTCACTGGATGCAGAATTTTATTAGAATAAGAAAAAACAAATTATTTACACTCTTCTGCTTCTCTCCATGCTCCTGCTGGGGACATACCCAAATTACTCCCATCTGCCCCCCTGCTTCAAATTTAAGAGCAGCAGTAATCCATAGATCCTTGCAACTATGATTAATTCTATCTGAGAAGGAAGAAAACCTCAAATTCAATGAAGAAGTTACCACATACAAAAGAGATGTTGCCTAATAGTGGCCTGCTTTTATTTTATTAGAACTATAACACTGAAATTAGTTACTAATGTTTCGAGGTCTGCCTTTGATCTTAGTAATATATGTGGTGAGAACTGGACAAATTGGTAATTGTCTCCAGCTGGAGACAAAGCAGTGGGAGGAGAAGCCATTTCAGGATCCTCTATAGTTGCTTAAGTAAAACCTAGAATTAGGAACATGCAAATTTTACTGGGGGAGGGAGGAGAGGAGGGACTTGCAGTGCTGAACAGAAAAATGAACAAAAATTATTGTAGGTGGACTAGGAACAGAAAATACTTGAATTTAATTGATTTCAAGAAAATGGAAACTCAGTTTTTTCCCCATTCTGTCGGCAGTGAAAGCCAGTGGCTGGTTCACAGGTGCAGTTGACAAACCTATCAAAGAGTTCTGTCATAGCTAGGACAGAGAGAAAGAAGAGACATGACAGAGATTTGGTTCTGGAAGACTCCTCTGCTGTATGTATGGGTACAAATGAGTAATGCTTCACAATGGGATGTTTGAGCCATAGCCTGTAAAAGCTTTGTTTCCTTCTGCAATCCAAGCTGAAATTTTGTGTAAAGGACACCTGTCCTTCTTGCTGAGCAGGGCAAGCCCTATCCCCAAAATGTCTTGTTGCTTAGGGGTGAAGACACGAAGACTTCTCTAGTCAGCTTGTGCAAGAGACGACAGTTTTCTGGCCTGTTGTGAGTGGTGCCTGAGTCCTTCAAGAGTCCTGCCTAAAAAATCTGGAGAATTCAGGTCAGAGTTTAAACAGGTCCAAACTACATTTTTAAACAGGAAAAAAAAAATCAGAAGTACTTTCAAAAAGGCAGTGATTATGTTCTGTCAGGCTCTATTTTCCAGCAGGATGACAGAAATACCACCTTCAAGACTAGCAGCAGTAAGACTGGCATTCTTCCAACCAGATTTTATTCCACAAACACATCCCTTATGGTCTAATTTTTTACACTATGGCTGCGTTTCATAGAACTATAGAATAGTTTGGAAGGAACCTCTGGATCATATAGTTCCAAGAGACACCGTCCATCAGACCAGGTTGTTTAAAGCCCCATCCATTTAGTGAATGAAAAATAACAAAAATAAACAAATGAAAGAAACATACTCTCTAATCACTTCAGATATTATCAGCAAGAGTTTAAAACAAGCTGGAAATATTTTCGTTTGTTGCTCTGGTTTCAAAAGCATTAGGGAAAGATCTTGGATAGGGAAAGGAGAGGACTTGTAGAAGCAGAAGGCTTTTGTGGACTGCAGGGAGGTGTTCTCAATTTTTATTTGTAGAACATACCTTAATGGAACTACAGTGAAGTGGTTTTACCTGTGGTTCACAGATTGGGTGTTACTTGTATGTGGTAGACACTATGAGGCTGACTTGGGCAGCAGCCATCAAACTCTTATGCTCAGCCTCATAACATGCATGATATGGCCATGGAAAGCATCTTCACGTTCCTTCACAGTATCTAGTCAGAGCCTGGAAGCTGTTTGCCTCTGAGGAGGGATTTCCAGGCTTGGGTATTTGTGGTTAGATGCAGCTCCAGTCTTCCAGACTTAAGGCTGATGACCACGATTGAAAGTTTAGAAGTTCAGCAACTTTCCTGGCAATGGTACTTGTCTGTTAATAACAGAAGACCTCAGAGTAAGACTCTGGGAGGAAAAAAAAAGACTGTAGTTCACATAAATCTTCCAGAATTTTTAAAGAAAACATAAGGGAATATGCACTATTCCACTGTTTGCTTATACCTTTCTTTGCATGATGTGATTTGCAAATGCTAGTTCTTGCTCTGCTCTTTGAATTCCTTGTGAGCTCAATTCATCTCTGTAACTGCAATTATATCATTATAGGTCTTTTTGTGTTTTGTTCCCATCTCTTCAAGTCCCTTGCTTGTCCCTTGAAAGTCCATTTTCAGTGGCATCTACAAGGATTGGTATTGTTGGGGCAGAGAGAGCAGGAAGGAGAGGCAAGTCAGTGGTAACTTCCCCAATCCATTGTTCTTGAAGAACCTGCATTCTGAAATGCATGAACATCAGCACCTGCCCCCTGCATCTCGCTACAGAGCCCTGTGGGTTGGCTTACAGTCCAAAACCAGTATCTTACCAAAAGGAGGAACAAAGAGCAGGGATGAGACTGGTATCTGTCCTGTAAGCCCATTCATGTTCCACTCTTTTTCCTATGGAAAGCTCATGGGCCAGATGTGTTGTGAAACTGTTCCTTAGATGTTGCATCTGGATCATCACCATTTCTGCTGTGATGTTACAGCAGCAGTTCATTCCGACAGCCTCAGTTGTTGCAATTTGTTTCTCCTGGAGCTTGGAAGAACCTTATTCTGCCCCTTGTACTCTGCTGTGGGCAGGCTGCCAGAAATAACACACCAGACTGACAGTGTTGGCTGCAGCACCCACAGACCCTGCTTCTAGCTCAGCCTGGCCTTGGAGCCACATCCCAGCGTGTCTGCGCTGGTGCACTTCAGAGTGTGACTTACCCTCCTCCTCCACTGTGATTGCAGCAGTGAGGGGACTGCACATCTGCTGCTGACTCTGTCCTGGTTTCAGCCTTTCTTGCCCTTTAGCACCCAGGACCCTTTTCTGCCATGTCCTGATGACAATCCAGAGATGGGAAGTGGAGAGGTAGACTCTTTCACTGTTTCCATAGAATTGCAGGAAATGGGACAAAGTAACTTTTGGAGGACCCTGAGTGTAGCATTGCTTCTGGAGGAGGATAAGCTCTACCTACCCTACATCATGAAGAATACTTAGTAGTTTTGCAACCTTCCCTTACAGACCATTCCAACTATTTTGGAGGCTTCTAAGATATGACTGCTCAGTTGTCTCTATTTCCAAGCTGACGTGTTCCCCACTATTTGATCTTTATTTCCAAGGAAGCTCTTCATTTTCTTATAAAAAATGCTGTTTCTCTTCAGTGCATAGTTGTACCACAACCTTTCTCATAGTGAGTTGACCAGAACTCAACATAACATCCACAGTACAGGAGCTCTTGAGGCTTATGTATAGTGCAGATACTAGTTACTTTTTTTTCTGTTCCTCTCCTCTCATTTCCAATAACTTTGGACTATTGCTGAGTGTCGAATGAATGGTTCCCGACAACTTTGTCCAAGACCTTTTCTGAATACCTGTAATGAGGTGAGAGCTCACTGTTGTGATCCTGCAGCTAACCGGATTTTCCTGCCTGACCCTATTACTTTGCACAGCTGATGTGCCACTGCCATGTCACATCACTTTGTTTTCTGTGCAAGTTTACCAAATTATCCCACAGCTCTGCGCAGTCTTCTTTATTTTTTACTTTCCTGGGTGATGATTTATCTTTCCAAATCAGTTACAAATACAAGAAAGTGCACAGGGTCCCTGGGAATACCCATGCTCCCCTTTTACTGTCAGAGAAACTGCCTATTGACTGCCACCCTATTTTTCCTGTCTATAACAATTTACGTAGCCACAGGAGGACCTCTCTCTTACCCCCTGAGAATTGACAGAAAACAAACCTATTTTCCAAGCAAAAGGCAAGCTATAGTATTAAGAGCTTTTCAGAAAGCCAAATACTTTGAATTGTTAGCATATTTATGGATATCCCAAACATGGGACACCTTTTGTACAAGGAGTTACTGAATAGTTCAGGACTTAGTCTAGAAAAGAAACAACTGAAAAGGGTCATGAAAGAAGTTGGAAAAATCAAAAGCATTGTCACAAAGAGGATGAGAAGCAAACAGCTGCCTCACTGTTTCCTCAAAGCCAACAGCTGGAATGAAGCTCAGGTGAAGCCACGGAGCCAGGAACAGCATAAGCAGCAGGAAGTGTCACACCACGCAGTGGCAGTAGATGTTGTGGAAGCAAAAATCTACAGACTTCAAGGGGAAGCTGGAAGAGTATACAAAGAGTATAGCCAAGTGGTTCTTAGCTATATTCTCTGTATACTCTTCCCAAGTAAAGTGGTGCTGGTAGCTTGTTGAGCAATAGGCAGAAGGTGCTGCTGTAGGAACACGTCACATCTGAGTTAACGTGGGCTACATCAAAACTGTGCATTGCTCAAAGAAAAGTCACATGAAAGAAAAAACAACTCATCTGAGCTTGCAAATGTTCACAGCATTTTCACTTCTCCCCAGGTGCTCTGTCAGTTTGCAATCCCATTGCCCTCGTCCAATCCTACAACCGTGGAAGAAACCGACACAGTCATCTTCAGATGCTGAAGCTGTTCTCTGAGGGAAACTACAAAGACTTCTACATATAAAGCCAGCTAAAAATGACATTTAAGACCTAACTTGTTCCTGACTGTGGCTCCAGTCATTTTAATGAGCAGGATCCACAGAATTTCAAGGGCACAAACCACACAAAAATAGACTCTGCTGGTCTTCTTTAGCTCAGAAGTAAATTAGAAGAAAAAAACCCAGTGTATTGTTCTGATTCTTTATAAATATTTTTTAAAGATTCTCTTTTATTCCTCACTAATTGTATATTCCAGAGAAAAGGATGTTTTTGGTTTAAATCATTAGCAACAGCAACTGGGGTTTTGACAAATACAGAGTCTAATTACATCACCAGTTTCAGAGTAGGGAATGCACCTTTTTTCCCTACCTTCTGTTTAAAGCAGAATTTACTTGCATTTAACCACTTTCCTGGTGCAGAGTGTGCCATACTGTCAGGAAATCAAAGATGTACAGTCTTGTCCATCAGAGCAGACCAAAATTTCAGCTCATTCCCACAGCAGTTAAGACAGTGCTCTGACAGAAATAGTCTGTGGATTTGAAAACTCACTTTCTAGAATCATTGAATTATGGAATAGTTTGGGTTGAAGTGGTCCTTTAAAGGTCACCTAGTCCAACCCCCTGTCACAAGCCCAGGACATCTTCAACTAGATCAGGTTGTTCAGAGCCCCATCCAGCCTGACCTTGAATGATTCCAGAGTTGGGGCATCCACCACCTCTCTGGGCAATCTGTGTCAGTGTTTTATCACACTCATTGTATCACACTCACTCTCCTTTAGATATAATCTAAATCTGCCCTCTTTCTGTTCAAAACCATTACCCCTTGTCCTACTTCTACAGGCCTTGATAGAATGTTTGTCCCCATCTTTCTGGCTCTGTCCCACACCTTGTTCTTCTGAGACATTGTCCTTGTCTCATCTATTCTGATTTTGGGAACCACCACAGCACATACATTGGGAATGTATATGAAGAGATAGAACAGCAGAAATCTTACACAGTTTTCAGTGTTTTCCTGCATTCTCATTCCACTTTGAGAAATTATTTGGCAACCAGGAAGTGGGTTTGTGAAAAGCATACAACAGATCTGATTTCCCAAGTGGAGCACCCGGCTAGACTTTGGCCTCTGAGGCAGAGCAGAAACCATAGTCTGCTCTGCCCAGCCACCATTAGGGGCCAGAGCAGCAGCTCTGAGAGCCAGGGAGTTCTAACACTGACACAGCCACTTCCCCTTATCCCAGCATGACAGACTCCTTCCCCTCAACAGCACCCAAACTGACAGGCAACCAGTATGCCAGGCAGTACCTTGTCATTGTCACAATAAATATAGAGCCAACATCATCTCAACACAGGTAAAGCTCCTCCAATGCCAGCAAGAGTGTGTCTTGCACCAAAGCAGCAGGGTCAACCCCATTGTTTTGGAAGCTGTGTAGATGGAAAAGATAATGTCTGCAGGTGGAACAAAAGCCCAAAGACAATGAATTGAAAAAATCATTCGGTAATGGTTCAAAGCCTGCATGTGGGGATGAAAGCTAGCTTATGCTTGATAATTCTAAGAAACTATTCAGTAATATCATCCTGTGCAATCGGTTCTCTGTAATAAATGCAAACAGCATCCATGAGTCAATAAAAATTACATACCAGTTATTTAGATTAGCTCTCTCTGCCTCTGAGTAGTTATGCACCCAAGTAAGATCTTTCAATTGAGAGACAAGTCTTAATGATCACACGCTAATTTAGTTCACCCAAGACCAAGGTCTGCTGTGGAGAGATTTGGAGCACGGCACCACAGCTCACTCACGTGTTATCACTGCTTCTCCAGTTAAAACACATGAGATCCCATTCACGTAACAGAATTTCCCTCTTTCAGTGCTTGAAATCCACATGCAAAACAGTGTTCAAAGAAAACTGAATAGCTTTCAAATTTCTTGCTTTGAGGCATTTGCATCATCTGATTTAGAAACTGACTCAAGTGCCCCAGAATAGTTACTGTCCCTTGTGTATTTATGTCCTTCTGCCTTAGGGCTTCATACTCCTTTCTCTGAACCCAGTGGCCAACTTTACTTTTATAGACCCTTAATATTTATGGAAGAAAGTTAAATCTCCTATGGAAAGTTTTGATTCTATTGCTTTTCAGCTTGGTGGTGAGGAACACTGCCTAGGATCCAGTGGGAGCCTCTGGTACCTTACTGAAATACTGAAGATATTTGTAGATACATCAGCTTTAAAATGCACATACAGAATGCTTTCGAGAAAGAGCAGGAAGATTGCTCAGAGAATGCTTAGTAAAGGGAAAGCCAAAAGCCAAAATCTTAGGATAGTCTTGTCCTGGGGATTTCTGAGCTGTGTTCAGAGATTTGATCACACCTGCACTCTGAGCAAGCCCACAGGCTTGTCTTAGCCAAGAAGCAGAAAATTTGACCTGTGGGAGTAACACAAGCTCATAAAGTAGAAGTTGGTTGGCTGTACAAGTACCTTATACAATAACAGCTCCTTAAGCCCATCTAGTTCTTCTGCCTGTTTTGTATCTCTGAGTTAGTTGTATAGATGGCCTAAAATGCATTACTCAGTATGGTGAGCTAGATGAAGTGATACATGAAGTAAGCCAGAAGTAGGGGTGTCCCAAATTCAGAAGCTCCAAGGCTTCCTCTGATCAAGAAATCATTTCCACTTAGCTCCTGTTAGCTGTCACCAAATTCCACCTGCACAAGAGAAAAACAACATTGATAATAATTTTCATTCCTACTATTCCTACTTAGTGCAGAAATTGTTTTGCTGTTAAAACTTACCAGCTGAAGACAAACTGAAAAAATGAAGAGGTTGTCTTCAGTAGCAGGTTGACCCTGGCTGGACACCAGGTGCCCCCAAGCTCCTCTATCACTGCCCTCCTCAGACAGACAGGGAAGAGAAAATATAACAAGAGATGTCATAAACATGCCTACATAGGAGGAAGGGAAGATAAAAAGGGTTCAGACAGCCCAGCACTTGAGCTCTTGTTACTAGATAGTGCCCAAATATCTAACCCCCAATAATTGCAGATGTTGCAGGGGAGGAGGGGGAACAGAAGCAGAAAAAAATGTTTGAAAGAGTTTACATTACTATTTCTATCTGACCAGCTGTATCAGCTTTGTCATGCTGGCTGGAGGAATCCAGTTTTTAAAAGACCCTGAAGTGCAAGAAACCACACCAGGTCAGGACAGGACTGCACCTTCTAGGGGAAAATGGCAATAAAATTAAATACTGGAAGTTTTCACTGGAAACCCCAGGTCAGAGCAGATTAGTTTCAGCTCTGAAAATTTGACATTTACATTGATAAGCGCCTTTTTTTTTTTTTAATTGGAAAATGTTTTAAGAGAAACATTTGGCCAAATCTCAAATGGTTTCCGCACCTCCTCTCTTCTTTTCTTTCCAGCTCCTTTACAAACTGCCTTACAAAACAGTGACTTTTCCTAAGTTATTTCTTTCTATGAGAAATTCCTTCAGTTTCATGGGAAGCAGCCTCTTTGAAGGAAAGAGCTCTGATTCCCCAAATCTCCAGAGGCAAGGGCAAGTATGTCATAACTGACACTAGACGTCAATTGCTTTCTGTGATAAAAAGAAGCATGTAAACATCACTAGAGGCCAAGGCAGACATCCACTTTTGAGCATTACTTTCTAGAAATCATTTCAGTAGACATCATGTACACACAATTTAAGAAGGGAAAGAGAGATCCTCTGGAGGGAAGGAGCCCCCCTGCCTTGACTATTTGGTCATTTCATCCAGCAGCACCGAGGCACAGTGTTCTCTCCATTTGGGAGAAAATCCTCCTTGCTTTGGTCACATTTCATATCCAGCATATCCCAGCAGCCCTGCCCTCACATCTATCCCAAATGCCATCACCAAAGCAAGCTTTTGTTCCCACTGCTCCAGGGATGGCAAGCATTTCCTGAATACCTGACATTGCCTTGTGCCTCACCTCTGCTCTGGAGAAATTTCCATCTTCTTCCAGTTTTTAACTGGAATCTTTCATGGTTTGGGAGACGGATTACAGCAAAAAAGGATCATCACTTTAGAATTCTCCTGGAATAACTGCCTCAGAAGTTGAATCATTCTAATGTCTTCCTTTACTGGCTACATTGCAGATGAGTGACACCAGTCCCCAGCTACAGGCACAAGTGAGATGTTACACAACGCTCCTGGTTGTGTCTGTACTTGTAAACTGAACAGTGTCAGGTCCCATCCTAAGAACTGGAGAATGATCATCTACACTCTTCTTTTAGTGATACTTAAATTGCAGCAACGCTGTTACCATGACATTGTGCAAAAGTGATTTGTTGAAACCTGTCTAAAGTATCTCTGATAGAGGATATTTATTTGCTGTGGAGATCTGTTTAAAATATTGCCTCATTTTCAGTGCAACAGTGTCATAGTCCCATTGGGCAATCTACAATTTACATCTGGGAAAGGAGAAAAACAAAGTAATGATGAAATTTCCATTTTGATTCCGTTTACAAGAATATCAGCAGAACCCCAAGAGACAAGATAATTACTTTTCACAACACTGTCACTTGCATAAGATGATTAAATCCTCACAGGTAGGCATGTGGTCTTTTATGACTCATGCATGCACTCCACTTGTGGCAATATTGTAAAAGTTAAAAAACAGAAGAAAATGCATTTACAGAAAAAATGTTGGTAAATGGAAAGGACATAATATTCATTATTGAAATCAGAAAATATATCATTTGGATGCTTTTGAATGCTAAATGTTTCGTGTAATTGTACATAATGTAACCACACGTATATAACTGTACATTGCAATTATATTAATGCAGCAGGTAAAATTCTTTAAAAAAAATATAAAACACACCAATCCCAGTCAAAACACCCAGACGTCAGTGAAGGAGAGCTAGCACAGAAGTACAGATACACACAGAGCAGAAGTGGATTTTGGGGGTTTTAAAGCAACACTGTGCTGCCTATTGCCACTGACATGTACAGGAGTGTGCACCAGCTCTCTGAATCCCCTCTGGTGCCACAGCTCTCTGTCTCCAGGCTCACACAAATCCTTTCTACTCAAGATGTGCCCATACACAGCCAGTCTACTATTACCATTTTAGTGCTTATTCTCAAATCCGTGCTGTATCTGAACAAATTTGTACCAGAGATCCTGATATTAACAGAAAAAAGTGGAGTGTAGAGAGAGGCACTCCAGAAGAAAGAGCCAGATGTTCAAATGAGATAATAGGAGAGAGAGAGAGAGAGCAGCTTTGGCAGAAACCGCTGTAGGGAAGGGAAGGGTGGTTCCAGGAATTGGGAGTATAAATTCTGATTAGGGCTGGGCTGGTATTTCCCACTTCAACTGCCTAGTTTTCTCTTTAATGAGGAAATGGAATTTTTACTTTTGCCCCCACTCAATGAAAAATTAATTGGGAACAAGGCCTTGCCTTCATAGGTAAGCTGACCCAAAACTCAGCATAACCCCAGTGAATGAGCGCATTTCAACTTGCACCTAATCTTACTGCAAAATTATTGTCATTCAACTCTAATTAAATGTAGCTGTCAAAGGAAGTGAAGCACTCAATCCTTTTCAAAGAGTAAGATAAAAATTACTCCTTTCTGAACATGCTCAGGGTGGAACTTCTCTTCTTGGATACACTCCATAGTCTAAAACTCTAAGCAAAGAACAGATGATGAAGATCCTGAAAAACAGTCAACAACAGGCAGACTGAATTTACACTAATATGGATGGTTTGGTTGTTGTGGGTTTCATTCACTTGTACAAAAACCCACTTGTATTAGCTCTGCTGATACATGAGTGCAAACCAGTCTGTACCAAGGGATACTCACAAGTATTTTGTATGGAAATGCCACTTACAAACACAAAGTAATGTATCACTTTATCAATAGCAATTTGCAACTAGGCCCCATGTGGATTAAGGGTCTAGGTCAAATTAAAAAACAAAGGAGAGACACTAATCTGATCACAGGGCTGGAACATCTCTTATGAAAACAGGCTGGAGAGAGAAGGGTTGGGGTGACTTTAGAGCACCTTCCAATAGCTAAAGGGGGCCTTCAAGAGAGCTGCAGAGGGACTTTGCACATGGTCATGCAGAGACAGGACAAGGGACAATGGCCTTAAACTGAAAGGGGGTGGGTTTAGGTTAGGTATTAGGAAGAAATTCTTTACTGTGAGGGTGATGAGGCACCGGCAGAGGTTGCACAGAGCATGTGTGGACTCTCCATCCCTGGCAGTGTTCAGGGCCAGGTCGGATGGGGCTCTGAGCAACCTGGTCTAGTGGAAGGTCCTCTGCCCATGGCAGGGGCTTGGAACTAGATCATCTTTAAGGTCCCTTCCACCCAAAATGAATCTATGATTCTATGACCTAGTGATCCTATAAAATTCAGGAATTCCTTTTCTTCCAGTTGTGTTAACTATAAGTGGTGCTAAATCAGATTATTTTCTGCAAGCTTTACTATAAATTGTTCATTTTGGTGACAGGACTATTTCATGTTCAACACAAAGAGTGAGTTGTTGAGAAAAATGGGCTTTGAAATACAGAGATAATGATCAAGAGATAAAATTTATTAATAGATTTATGTGCTTCCATTCAATTTAAAATCTTCATACTTCTCAAGATCAGACAAAATATATTAGCTATGGACACATGCCAAAAGAAGTACTTAATCTTTAAGAAAGAGATAGAAAGATAAAACTAGTGAGTGATTCACTGGAAGGAGGAGACAAAGGGGGAAAATTACTCCAGTCAATTAATGATACACATTTCCTCCTTATGCCCTACAACATTCACAGAGTAATCAGGCTGGAGAGGTCCTCTGAAGTTCATTAAGCCATTCCTCTTCCTCAGGGAGGGTTCCACTACACCTGAAGGCACACAGGCATCTATACCTGCAGATGTTTAATCCAACATCACAAGTCTTTTCGTGGACATTGCACAACCTCCCCAGGCAAGGAACTGCACTGCTTCACTACTCCTGCATCTGAAATATGGTCCTTTCTTCCTGGATTTAAATTTTAGTCCCCATTTTCAAACCTGGAAACGTGAAGAATACAAATATAAAAGGCTGCTGCAAAACAAGATGGAGTAATCTGAAAACTGTTCCATCCTCTCTCACAACTCTTAAGTTTAACATCTCAAACCTGCTTTAAGCTCCATACATAAACCCCATGAGTACAAAAATGTGCGTATACATTTTACACACACTTGCTACGTCTGCAGGGTAATACTTTAAAATCACATTTCTTTTGTTCAGACATTAAAAACCAGCAGTGTGGGGTACACTAAATTTTTTCATTGTTTTGTTTAAACTGGTAGATGCTCTCAAATTCAGACAATTATACCAGCCATAGGAATACAGAATGATTCTTGGCTTGGTAACAGAATTTTGGAAAGAACATTAGTTAATTATATTGGTTCAATGTTTGTTGAATGACTAATAGCCTAACTGATATAAATCATATTACCTGTGGAGTAAAAAAGTACTTAAGTACAGGTGGCACATCAGACCTAGGTAATTCCTTTATCTCACCAGCATTTCACTCCCATTTAACCACTATCTGTACACTGAGTTTTTTAAACTGATTCTCACCACTAAGTTCTCACATATATAAAACAATCAGGGCTTCCATGAGGCTACAGCATTTGATCACACTTACCTTAAGAGTATGAACCTGAAATATCACAAAGGATCCCAGCAGCTGCTCAGCTTCTAGGAATTGCAATTCTGGATAAATATTGATTCCTACAGTATGAAAAATGAAGTGACTGCTGGCTGGAAAACATTAATGAAACCCAGGCTGACACTTAAAAAATGCCTGCTTTGGTAGCATGATGAAGTTAATTCATTTGAAATGAAGTTGCATTAATATGTCAGCTTCTACTGAAACTTCCAATCTTGCCCAGACAGCTGTTCAAGAACAACTTTAACCCGCTGGTAATCTGCTTAATCAATTTCAACAATCTAAACATGCTTCATGCCAGGCCCCTATGTGATGTGGATTGAGAATTGTATGAATGGCAGATCCCAGAAGATCATAATCAGTGGCACAGGATCTAGTTGGAGGCTGTCACTAGTGGTGTCCCCCAAGGTTCAGTATTGTTTAACTTATTCATCAATGACCTGGATGAAAGGGGAGAAGCGTCCTCAGCAAGTTCCCTGAGACACAAAGCTGTGAGGACCAGCCAATACCCCAGAGGGCCCTGCAGCCCTTCAGAAGAAACTCAACTTGTGGGAGAGAGGGGCAGAGAGGAAGAGTTTTACACTTAACAAAGGCAAATGCAGGGTCTTGCACCTGGGGAGGAACAACCCCAGGCACCAGCACAGGCTGGGGTCCGACCTGCTGGAAGGCAGCTCTGCAGAGAAGGACCTGGGGGTCCTGGTGGACAACAAGCTGTCCACGAGTTTTTGGCCTTTGTGGCCAAGAAGGCCAGTGGTGTCCTGGGGAACAGTAGGAAGAGCACTGCCAGCAGTCAAAGGAGGTGTTTGAAGTGTATCCCAGCTTTCTTTGAGGTGAAATAAACAGCACGCTAAGGGCAGTTTGTGTGTGCCTTCTGTCTAACAGTACAAAGCATATTCCTTTAATCATATAGGCTTCAACCTAAATACATGATCAATACTATCATTATGAATGTAAGTGCATGAAAAGCAGAACACTGACTTAAACCAGTCAGAGGAATCTCAAACCACAAGAAATCCACTCATTTTAAGCTGAAAGTTAACCATTTCAAACTCAATGCATTACCATCCTGCAGATCAACCACACTTAGTTGTTTACTACTCTTGATAGCCCACAAAATCATTGTGAAATACAGATGCCTTCAACCATAAATGCAGCTGTAGATCAGATAAAACGGGATTTAGGCCCACCATGAGAAGGAGCAAACTCTGCCAAATTCCTGCTCTTACAATTCCAGTTCTGGCCACTCAGTCCCCAACTCTCCCTGTATCAACCACAATGGAGGCCAGTGTCCACTGCTGACCTTTCCACATTCCTACAGCCCTGTGTGTGACGTGAGCACACCGGAATTGCACACATTACATAGTTCTAAGAGATAACATAATGCTCCAGGGGGAAGATGTTGCACTAGTACAAATTTTGACTTGTTGCTGCATTTTGACTTCAAAGTCTTGAACGTCAGAAGACAAGATTCCAGAAAGAGGGACATATCCCAAAGCAATCACAACTGCATTCACATTTTTTCAGTGCTGAAGGAGAAGTAGTAATGGTACTTACAGCATGGGTGGGAGGGACATTGGAATACTGAATAGTTCTGTGATAAACCAAAAAGCATGACAAGCTTATGGACAGTGCAGAAATTCGACAGCTAGAGGGAAAAAAAACTAGGTATTGAGAGACTCATCCTTTAGTTGAATGCAAGGGCAGAGGTGATGACCACAACGCAAGTTTTTAATTATAAAAATATCACGTAAAAGGGCCTTTTAAAACTAAAGACAGCAATATAATTAAGACCAGAAGGAATTAAAGCAGGTAAAATTAAGTCAGGGAGAAAAAAAGTTACCCATGTAGCTAATTTTTCTATCATCTAACAACAAAACCAAAAACATACCAGGCTATGAGAAACCAAGGCTTTTACTGAAGTAATTGCAAAGATTGCGATATAAACACTGTCCAAGAGACCTGACCAGATTAATACCTCTGGTTTATAAAGCAAAACACTTAAGAACCTATGAGTCTATTAAAAAGATTTATAGTGACAGAGAGATTCACTGATTCTTGTTGGATCCAAAGTTCAGGTTTCTTTAATCTAGCGGAAAGCCTTTATATAGACTTTTAAAAAGCAATAAAAAGGTTCCTTTAGGATCAAAGGTAAAAATTAATTTATTTGCTAAACAGTGACCTACTTTGGTTCAAAGGTTTTTTTAACTTATTTTACTAAATTCCTTTTTTGAAGCATAGGAGACTACTGGCATGGCCTCAAAGTGCTTGTTATATGAACTTATACCACTTGATCTATGTTGAACCATAGCTGGCTTTCCAAACCAGAAACATCAGGATCAGATTTTGTATTTACAAAACCTATGTTAGTAGTACTACCCTTCTGAGCTTCCCTTTTGTACACTAGTATGGCAAGAGAGGTTTCTTTATAGAATGACTCAGAGGAACACAAATCAGGCATTCTCAATTGTCCTTCTGACAACCATTTATACCATTTGCTGCTAAAGGCAACCAAAGAATATAAAGCCAAAGACAGTTGTCGAAAAATACAATTGTGTGTCAACCTTCAAGAATCAGAAAAAATTGCTGTGCCCTTGTAAAGATAAGCTTTTAGACAAAATAACTTACCCTTGATCTTTTATCTAAGTAGTCACAAAGATTTCAGAAACTGAAACTCAAAGCTCTTAAGTTAAATAAAAGACAGGCAGCCTCGTTGTATACGTAAATTCTTATATAGAAAACATCCAGGGTTACACAATAACCAGTTGCTGGTGATTTCTGAACAAATACAGATCACAATGGACCAGTTCATATTCATAGTGTCCTTTGGTCAGTACTTTAACTTCCATAAACTTGTCAACAATTAACACAAGGTTTAGGAAGTTCTGGTGGTGTGTTCACCAATGAATCAAAACACAAATCCATTGGTACTGTGCCTCAATTTGAAAAATCCCCCTTTTCTAATGAAAAATGAGGGAAAAAGTTTCTTAAAAAAAAATAACATAAATCAATGAAATAGTCGTCCTCTTCCACGTCTGCTCTTGAGATGATTGGCAGAGCGCCGAAGAGTTTTCCTCTCTTGACGATGTCGTTTCTCAGCTTCCTGCTGTTTCCTTTGCTGCTCTGACTGGAATATTAAAAAAAAAAATAGACTCAGGTTCCTGTAAATTTACACATCACCTCATTGTCCCAGTATCAATGTATCAAGTCAGAATTCCATTAATCAAATCTGGAAATGTTACTATTAGTTGCCCCATCCTATCTTGTGTCAGACTGTAACTGTTAATTCTAGATATCCTTAGGCATTATCATTCCAAGGTTTTCAGAGCAAATGTTTAACATAAAGTTATCAAATACCAGTGAATAATGTATTTCACATAAAAAACAATGCTTAACAATACACTCCAGAATTTATGTTTAAATACCTTTAAGAACATCAATCCCAATTTGTGGCTACTTAGTATCTGCTTTGGTTAACTGGTGTTTTTAAGTTTAATCACAGAATCGCAGAATAGAATAAGCTGAGTTGGAGGGGAGACACAGGTATCACTGAATCCAACCCCTGGCCATACAGGAGTCTCCCTGCCCAGAATCACACTATGTGCCCAAGAGTATTGTCCAAATATTTCTTGAAATCTGTCAGGCTTAATACTGCACAATTTAATTTAAAAAGACAGAACAATTAGTTAAATTTTCTCAAGCATGCATATTTCCTAAAATGTGTTCTTTGGAGTTCTTGAAAGTGTTTCATATGCTGTATGAAATTCTAGGACTTTCTACATGAAAGTAATTCTAAATCTCTGCTCCTGTGCACATGCTCTATTAATGTTTCTTCTCTTAATCAAAAACATGGAAGCTGAAGATGTTTTGATGCACCATGTAGATGAAATGGCTCTTACAGCCAAAAACTACTATTTTCTTTGGAAGACTAAAGCTTGTCTTTAAACTAAGCATAAACTGTAATGAGCAGAGTTGACTAGCCAAGCTCAGGCAACTGTCCATGTCAAAAAGTACTCCAGCAACTCGAGCAAGTTCAAGCAGCTCAGGATGACAGCACCGACAGTGTGACACAACTACCACTGTGGATGCAGCTGCATTCCCCACTGCATCTCATTCTGTAACCAACAGCATTCATGTCAGCTCCTCTCCCCCAGTCTCCCATTCATACACCATTTAAGCTGAGCTAGAGGTTTGCTTGCGTGGACAGCATTTTGGCTGAGGTGAGGTACAAACCAATTTACCAAATACACCAATCAGCCCTTACTGGTATCAAGCAGAAAAAGCTACTGGTCTTAAGACTTTGATGAAATTTATGAATTCCCATTTTCACTGCAAGTAGAGCAACAAGAAACCCACTATTTGAAAATACAGGTAGTTTCTCTCTGTCTCCAGACCTCTTTTGAAAGAGTCTTGATGAATCTTACTGAAGTTCATGTTGACAGTTACTCATAGTGTACTGAAACTGAATGACCTTGGTCTGCATTAAAAATTTTAAGGTTTGGGGTTTTTAAATGTCTTCCATACTGTCCTAGTAGTATAAGTCCTTTGGAATTTCAGAAATACTGCTATTTTGTTAGATCTGTTTGCTATGATAAAGCATATTGAACTTGAAAAATGAGCTGCCACACTGTAGGAATCATATTCAAATTCCCTGAAAACTAAACAATGGCAAACAATTTCATCACTGGATCTGTCAGTGATAGCTGGGCATCAAGAGGCTGCCAACACACCAGCAGGAGCCAAGTTCAGCCTCAGTTCCACTGACTTTAGGAGTTGAATTGACACCAACAATTCTCTCCCCAACTAAATCTTCCCACCTACTCCTAAATACACCCATCCTCGGAGGAAAGGGCATCACAAAGTGGAAGCTGACGTCTCAAGTGACACTAAAATCCCTTTTTTGGCCTGTCAACTCCAACTCTTCATCCTCTCAAAAGGAGTGCCAAGACTGCATTGTGTGACTTTCTCCTAGCTCTCCCTGCTTCATTTCTTGGGACTTCAGAAGATATATACAGAGCCTGTTTATTTGAGAGAAGGCTTGTACGTCTCACTTTGTTGTTCTCTTGATAGGAGAAAATATCTCCAGTGCAGATGCATTATTTTTCTTTAAATTAGATTTTAAAAAATCGTTTTAATGCAGATGACTACAGTGTATATATTTCAAAAAAGCAGTATCAGTAAATAGTCAGGAAAAGAAAATCCATAAATGTTAGAAGCACCATAATTAAAGGAAACCCCTCAAAGCTGTATCTTTGATGGAATCAAGTGAATTTGTCATTCTGAACCACTGCTGTGTCTGTCTTCTTCCTGGAAGGTCTGTCTACCTTGCTCCCAAATCTTCGTCAGTGAAAAGTGACAGTTCAGTGTGCACCCCCAACTGCAAGAAACCTTGTGGCTTTGCACATCTTAAGTTAAAGCTGCTGTAAAAAAGACTGTGCTTTGAAGCACTGCAAAGCCCATTTAATAAGCTACAAGACACCAACAGTAACAGAGTTGGTAAAACTGCCAGAAAGGTTACCCTACATGGCACTGCAGAGGAATTTGCAACTTATTCCACAGTCACCACATTTTAAATTCCAGACACATAGGAATCAAAAACAGATGAAAAAGGACATCTGCAAACAGATAATAACCACTAAAGTAAGTAAGGTAGAAACAGTCAATAAATCTGGTTATTTTTTTTCCTTCAGGCATATCCAATATGACAATTAAATAACTACTTAGTCATTTTTGTGACAGTATTTTATCAGTGAGAACAGTATTTGACCAGTGGTAAGGAGAAATGTGATATACCAAAGATGTTTACCTGAGGAAAACCAATTTTAACCAAAGTAAATTTTGTCAGGTCAAGTATCAATTCCTATGGGTCTTCCGCTTTTAATAGGAATCCTCTCTTCAGCTCTAAAGCAATTTTCTAGTAAAAAAATCCCTAAGTGTACTGCAGCAGTAGCAGATGCACATAGGCATTTATTTAACTGTCCTCAAACTATAAAGCAATCACCTGTATGCAATCTACAAAATTCTTTAGAATGGAAAATCAAAACCCTTGTGAAAGGTAAACAGGCAGCAGTCAACTACACACTCCATATGGAATTTGACAACCAGTACAGGACCAGAGCTCATTCCTGTGACCTGTGTTACATAAGGTCAATAACAAGGGTGGCTTGGAACTCTGCTTCTATCATGCTGAGACCTCTCAACATGCTAAACCAAGAGAAAGCCTAAACTGCAGCACCCTAAACAGCATTTGGATCTGCAGACTGAGACCTGATCAGTGCTGGCACTGAAGTCAGGCAAGGCCACAAGCTTCTGGTGGTACCTCTGCAAATAAATATTAAAAGATGCAAGCCATTATTTTCTATCAGAACATAAGATTTTATGAGTGTTGCCTGAGTTACAAGGGATAAACAGAGAGTACTACTGGAGGCTTTCATTCTCTTGCCAAGAACCTGAAGAGTTGGCAGCTTATAAAGAAATGAAGAACGACATTTGCTTGACGGTTTTAAGTTCCTGTTCTTTCATGCAAAGTTACTTGTGCATTATCTTAAAAATTATATATATATATAGCTCACCTTCTTTAATTTGAATGTTGCCTGTTTGCTTCCTACTGTGGTATCAGACACATTGAGTGTGCCAAGTTTTTCTTCAAGCTTTAAACGATCTTCAAGAGTTTTCCTGCAGAGAAAAATTAACATTAGTCCCTATTTTAGCCATCTTTTTACTATAATAGAAGTTGATAATGCAGTCAAAACTAATCTCAATTTCTCTGAAAACCTGAAATGTCATAACTAAAACATTCAGGAAACAGAAAAAAAGAAATTCATATCATTCCCTCCAGATACTGCTTTCAGTAGAAACACTTCTAAAATTTAAGAAAAGTTCATTGTTTTTGCTGCTAAAAAAGTAACATGACTCTAGTTGAGAACGAAACCACACCCTTCTAAAGCTATAGTTTTCGATGAAATGTCTGAAAAAGTTGGATATAATTAACTGCACAAACAAAAAAAGTGAGGCTAGATATATTCAGTTTTCTTGAAACCATATAGTTTCTGGATTGGAAACACTTTTGAGGGAAGGAAGTAAGCTTGATTATACACCGGAATGAATTAATCTCCAAACGAATCACTTCACTACTTAATCCAAGCACAAATGTCTGTTTGGACACCGTGCCTGCAATAATCTAAGTCGTTTTCTGAATAAAAGAACAATATAAACAAGAGAATGTGATAAAGACAGACTGTGGGCGCAGACAAGAGCTCCACAGAAGCATATGCCTTCAAGCACAGTGCTTATCACTGAGCTGCTGTAAACTGGCATAGAGCCTCTCCCTCAGCCAAACTCCAGCACTTCTGTGGAGAAGGGGGTAAGTGGTGTGGTCAAGACTGACACTGTTTTCAGCTCTCCTCCACTGAAAGTTAATGCCCTGCAAAAGCAAGACACATGGACATGCCCCAGTTGCTCCAGGCTGTGAGCTGGCATTTAATATCATGGTTGCCAACTTCAGTTAAGGTGGGCTGTAAACTGGAACAGCTGAGGAGTGGAAAACCACCTTGTTCTCACACAGTCTCCAGCCCAGGGAGGGAGGCAGGCAGGCAGGGACAGTGCTGGCTTCTGCCAGCCTCCCTAAAGGCACCTGTGAGCCCTAACATGGCTCATCCTTCTCCTATAATGTAGGTCCTACAAGTTAAGTAGCATCCTCTAAGAATATGACGTGGCTTGTACTATCAAACTCACTCTGCATGTGCTTAGAAAACATTCTCCTAACTGTAAACAAAATTAGTTTCTACAATTTGAGATGCTATGAGTGCCTCATTAGCTCTCTCTGAAGAGGGCCAAGAGACATTTTCTGTACCCTTTTTAAAGTGGAAAATAAATCACCATAAAAATAGAGATGATATATATAAAAAAAATAGCAGCCACCAAAGTCAGTAGCATTTACTGCGTATGAAGAACTCATGGCTGTGGCCTATGCATGAAGTCTCTGAAGTCCACTGAATTTTGGTTAATGAGCCATTTTATGTAACAAAGACTTTTCAGATTAACAATGAAAAATTACTGTCAAGAACTACTTTATTTCTCATGACTAGGTACTTTGATTGTATTTTTTTCTGTAGTATATTTTTCATTGAGTACATGTAAAAACTTGTTCCATCTGTGCGAATCGGAAAGACAAGCTAAGCCTTAGAGCTAACTGTGGCAGCAGATCAGTCACCAACTTTGTGGTGGGATTTCTGCATTCAAGTGAAGTCCCATTTTTCTCCCCTTTGAAAGTGAACTGGAGAAATATGGCTACTACCCAGCAATTATTTAGCATGACTGCCTAGACACTGCTTCAGTCAGGAGAAAAATTAAAATGAGTAGATACTAGCAACATGCTGTGGGGTTGTAACGCTACTGAAAAAACATAGGTATGGCTCTATTTATCTGAAAATGTGCAGACCTCAAGTGATAATGAACTGTACATACTGAAACACAAACAGCAGCTGGGTTTTTTTGTTTTGGTTGGGTTTTTTTTAAATCTTCCTCAACAAATTAATTCAAGAGATACATTCACAGCGTTGTGAGAAGTGAATTCCCTTGCCCTAATGTAAAAACCAAGCAAAAATTTACCCATGTAATTTTTTTTTTTTCCTCATTTTAAGAAGACAGTTTTTCAGGACTTTTCCTGCTGTAAGATGGGAATACCTGTTTAGCAATACTAAGGAATATCAACTATGCTTTTGTTGGTTTTCTTGGCCAACTCTAAGACATACATTAACTGTCATACTTTTTATAAAATATGACTACTTTAGTTTTTGATTTTGAGATGTTTTAACTTCAGTAACATACTCTATAAGGGCACATCAAGTAAATCAAAAGAACTCTTAGCACACAGATAAAAATCCTTTCCTTTAATCTTTCCTTTCAAGTTGCTAGGTAGGAAATTTATGTTGTAGGAAAAGAAAGCAAGGATTTGCAGGTTTGTTGCGCAAGCATAAGAGTACAAAAGGGGAAAATCAAATGTAGATGGATTTGAGAGGAGGTGTTTTATAGAACCATGAGTAAATATTTCAGCTTTCCTGCACAGAGAAATGTGTAGACTGTTGGTCTAGGAAGAAATTTATAGTACGCACCACTGCTTTATAAGTTGGGCTTGGAGCCGTGCTGAGTCAGGAACATGTCAAAAGAAACACCCAGTTTTATATAAGTCATAAACTGTTTCCTCAGGTAGAACATTATATGATTAGAGGAAAAAAGAACATCTAGCCATTAAATGCATAGTGAAGGTATTAAGGTACTTAATTATATTGGTCACAGACCATCATTCCGTAACTTGGATATATCAAATCAAAGACAAACATGCCAGCCTCACCAGATTGTACATGCCACTACAGTCTTTCCAGTTTTCAGTATGCTACTTGAATTAATTACTTTTATGCTGACTACTTATCACTGAATAAGGCCAGCACAAAACAAACTTCTTTTTCTTCATAAATTCTAATATGTAAAAATGCTTACTAATAAAACAAGCTAGCCCACAACACAGGCTAAATTATTATGACTACAAAATCATATCAGATATGCATTATATGAAACAGACATCAGCTGTTGATTTTTAAATTTCTTCTAAGAATTTGAGGAACACCAAACTCCATACTGAGAACAATGCTTGGATGAACACAAAGGGGATCAGTGAGCATAGAGCTAATTGCTCAGACAAAGATAACAAAAGACCATGTGAGTCAATTCGATGACAGCAACTCAGAAAACAAAGGAAGTGATGCTACCACATTCATTTTTTTGGTCATCCTATTCTGTCCTCAAATTCCTCTCCTTTTTTTTACATTTTACATGATATCCTATCTGTGCATCTACCAGAGAGGGTATCAATTAGCAGCAAATCTTAAGACAGAGTCTCCTTTCTTTACAAGCAATCTGTTAAAAGTCTTTTGATGGTTTATGCCATCAGAGATATTCCTTCATCTACAGGACAGGTCTCTGGTATTTGCTTTTGCTTTTCCTGGGGTAAAGAAATTGTTTTTCTCCCTTAAATCCAGATGAAAGAATTTACTTTGTCCTATGTCACACTGCATTATTTTTTTTTCTAAATGTTTCTCTTCCTTACAACTGTCATGGCTTACTTACTTGAATTTCCACACCACTGTTCACATTTAAGCCTTCCATATTTTGAACAAAATGAAATCTTTATGCTTCAAATTGTGTGTCCTCAAGAATTTGCTTTAGAGCTTAGCAGCTGAATTTGTGCAAAAGAACAGTGTAAGAGTAGGCTGCAGCCATACAGCCTTTTAATGAAGTATTTATCTTGCACTGAGAATACAGTGTCATTTGACCAGTGTTTCAGGCTCCTTCCAAGTTACAGCTAATATGACTATAAACTTAATCACAGTGTAAAAAAATATTTTTTAACCTATAATACTTTCTCAGAGTATCCAGAGTAGAGCTTCTCCTGACAAAGAAGAAAAACTGACAAAATTAAAAAGTTGTTTCATCTTCTGGAACAAAGGAAAAAAGAAAAATAATCAGAAGAAAGGTAATGGAAATATCTAAGGAAATTAGAAGTTCAGAATAAGTGGGTATATTCAACAAAAAGAACAATGAAAAATCCCTGTGTGAAATTACTTGCTGACAAAGAACAGCTAAGGAGAACAAGGCAACCAGTTCTGCTGAATGGCTCTAAATCCCTGTCTATGAAATATCACTATTTCTACTTAAAAGAGGTCTTACAGGTACAACATGGAAATCATACACCATCTGACTACCATAGGAACACTGTCTTGCTAACAATTAAAAATCCATTTTACATGATCATTCTAGTTAAAAGGTTGAATTTTTATCAAGTATTTCTTTATGTGTCTCCTGAAAATTTCCATCATAAATCAACTAGATTGTAGAGTAGCCATTAGTAACATAAAGAAACAGCTCCATTATATAATGCACTTTCTTTTCTTTGACTGTATAATTTCATTCTAAATAAAACCAAGTGTTTATTATGAGATCCATCTAGCCCAACAATCCATTTCCAACATTAGTCAAAATCCTGCTCTGTACCAGCTGTGCTGCAAGGACTTTGAAGCTACTGTCTTGAAAGTTTTAATGAGTGTCTGTGCTCCAAACAATAAAATGCTATTAAATCTTCTGAAGGGCTCAACTCACCTCTGAAAAAAGCTAAATCAATGAGATTTGCAGCCACTGAGCATCTCAAAGCCAAGTCCTTTAATTTAATGTGCTCTTTCTTTAGTTTGACATGCTTATCCATGTACCCATTATTTCAGATGATCATCAACTTAAGGAAGTGAAAACACCAAACCAAAAAAACTGCACTTTAACCAACACCCTCCTAGCCTGGTATTTTGTATTGCAAAGAGAAACACACAGGAAGTCCTGACATTTTAAGGACAGTGAAGATTTTGAACATTTCTAGATGCCATAAAAACATCCAGAAAAAACAATTTTTCTTTTACCATGTTGACCCATCTTGATCCTACTCCCAAAACAGTGACTATTCACACAGCATTCTGAATCCTTTTAGATAGTCACATGAAAACCATCCAATCTGTTAACCTCATACTGACACTGGTGGAGAAATATAACCAGTATCACAAGACATGCCTGTTACCTGTGAGAACAGCACTTCACCAACACTGAATAATGGATCCCCCAACCTGACTCAGTAATATCTTACTCATTTCATTTGTGTTGTGTCTCTGTCCTACTTTAAAGAGTGTATTTGTTCATCTATAAAACAAAGCTTTCTTTCAAATGACTGTGTCACTTTAAGTTATACCCTTGGATCACCAAATGTAGCTTTACTAGCAAAGGCTTCCAAGCCAAAACATTGCAGGCCTGCACTGCAGGGAAATACTTGAGAATCATCCACCCCCACCCATTAAAATAGGAACATTAGTCTTACTTCATTAATTTTTGTTTTTTGGCAGAGTCTTTGAAGCTTCTGAATTCTTCTCCTTCTTTAATCTCAAAAAACTGAGGTTTTAGCAATGTTTGCTGATCCTCCTTGAGCCTTTCCTGCCGCTTTAGTTTTTCCTCTTGGCGTAAAAGCTTGCGCTGTTTCCTGACCTCTTCAACCCAGCCTTTTTCATCATCTGAACTCTCAGAACTTTCTGCATCACTTGCTTTTCCTTCTGGTTCTTCCTCCTCTTCCTGCAGACAAAAATAGTATAAAATAAGAAATCATCAACTAATTTTCTTTCCAAATCATTCCTGCAATTAAAGTACGTGACAGCTTTTACATGGATACAACTGAAGGGAACTGCAATTTTTCAACAAAAGCAGTAACAGCAAATGAAGCTGAAAATAGATTACAAAGTTGTTACCATCTACATATTTTACGTTTTTCAAACCTGTATTTGTGCAAAAAACAATATTACAATTATAAATTACACTTAATTATTGAAGTTGATAAGACATTCTTGCATTGCTTCCATTTTTCTGGGGTGAAAAGTCTGAAAGCTTGAAACAGAGGGGGAAAAAAAACCTTATGGAGTTTTCTTAATCCAAAAATATTTTACCTGTCCTTGTGCTTCCAGTTCTTCTAGGACCTTTAGCTTCCTCTTTCTTTTCTCACTTATTTTAGAAACAAGTGGGTTAAGTAGCCTAAATTCTTCACTCTGCTCATCCACCTGGAAATCTGGATTCTCAAACATGACCTTAAAACGATCATCTTTGAGGAGGCTGGGCAGATTCTGGAACAGAAGCAAAGCATGAGCAAGTTAGACAATTCTGCAACAGACATTAACAAAATAAGTAACACTTCTTCTTAATTAAACAAAATTAATAACCAGCACATGAAATGCCAGTTGCTTTATCCTTCCAGGTCAAATAAAAATCAAGATTTATGCTTATTGTATTTTTAAAAAGATTGTTTTAAGCTACCTGTAAGCAAGAGATTTTTTTAATGCACAGTACAGACAATTTAAATACACAATTACTAATATTTTCAAATAAATGTTTCTCATACATTCAGCCAGCTAGTCTGGAGACATGTTGATATCTACTGACTACTGTTGATATCAGCAGAACCTCCAGAACTAATATACTGCCTGATGGGGATGAGTCTACAACATGTAAAACAAATTATAAGGGTACATGTCTTTATGCAATGCTACTACTATTTTACTGTAAATACTTAAGAGGAAATGTTGTTATACATATTGTAACACTTTTTCTTCACTACTTTCACATACAGAATGGAAAAGGCAGTTTAATTCATGTCAGAGTAAAATGAACTCAGTGTAAATTATGCTACTGGTGAATTCAGAACAGTTCAAGCTACTAATTCATCTTATGAGAAGACCAGTTATTTCATTTCAAAATCATTGCATACATTACTTCATATTAGAAAATGCTTATTTTTTAACATTGCTCAACTTATACTAGCAATTTAATCCCACCACTGCATTAGGTTTTCACTGTTACTGAAGAAAAAGAGGGTGGAAGAACTAAGGATACAGAAAACAAGAAAAGTAAATTTCAAACACAAAAACGGTGCAAATGTGTAACTTTCAACCACAGTCAAAAATTAAATCCCAAAGCCTAAATTGCTTGTCATAGGACTCTAATACTGTTTCAGATAAATAAACTGAATGTACATTTTTATATACACTCTATTTAGACCACTTAATAACACAATCTCTATGTATTCCAAGACAAATCAGTCCCCATCTACTGAACTGGCATTTTCATTGTACCATTTGCTTAAGTCTGCATTTAAGTTTAACCATTACCTATCTTTTTAGTAGTTCATCCTTCCTACTAACCTTAACACACGAGATTTCATTATTTATCACATATAGCTGGTGTCTGCCTTTCACCAATGCTATACTCCTGTGAGAACGAGCACCTATGAAGTGCTACCTATAAAAAGCCTCCCCTCCCATTAGATATTAAACATTTACCCATTTCTTCAATTAAAACTTCTTTTAGGAGAGAAATGGATTACTTCTAACATCCAGAAGAACTTCTGTTGCCTAAAAGCAAACTGTTTAACTGCATACACAAAAAAAGGCAATTGTATTTTCAATTTTATAGGTAACATCTATCCTGTCATGGTCACCACCAAAATACCAAAAACAAATGCAAACAACAGGTCTTTGAACTGCTGTGGTATTGAGGCTGCATTAACCAGCTTTTGGAGTCCTATGAAATCCATATTACTTTCACAGTGAGTATTTCATCATTTTTTTACCTTCAAGTTGATATAGCAAGTCTTTTTTTTGTGCTGCAGCTACAGTCAAATCCATCTTAAAGCCACCTACCAGAATAAGTTATTTATAAGAAACAGAAACAATGGTATTTTGAATCTGTTTGGTCAAACAGCAACAATAAAAAAACGAATCCTGTAAGCATTGCTAGTTCTGTGCTCCCAGCTAGAGAATTCACCAAAACAGGAGCTCACCTTTTGTTTTCTTTTTTTAGTAAACTGTTGCTCTTCTCCTTCTTCTTCAATCAGTTTGAGTGCAAGTTCTTTATTAACTTTTGGGAGTTTCTGAAAAGACAAAGCAATTAATCAATACATTAGCCTTTTACATATACAACCTACAGGTTTTACATTCTTACAACTATTGCAGAAAAGCCCCTTGACTGGCTCCAAATATCTCTGGGTACTAGTAAAGCAACTACACTTAGACAAGATTTAAAAACTTGTATATTATTTTTAATTTCTAACACATCAGGTTTAAAACTTTAAAAGCAACTCTTTCTCATTTTATGTTGAACAGATCCAATCTAGAAAGTTACTAGTTATAAACAAAGTACAATTTTCATGTTTCTCTTTCCAGAGTATCATGTTTCAATAGTTTAAGTAATTTAATGACACAAGCAGAAAATGCAAAGTTTTACCAGTATATTATCTGCGCAAGTGGCAAATGAGATGAGAGCTGCTCTTTTAGTTTGGTATCAGCCTTTCAAAATCACACATACGGGAATTTTATGTTTCTGTTCAAGAAATTCTAAAAATTACTTTGTGTGTCTAATGATAAACTGAATCAAATCCTAAGTCACTACATCTCTAAGATACACTTAGGAATATATTACACTTTATGAATAGTTTTCCCCAAAGTATGCTATTTGTTTCTAGGATTTACCTTCAGCTGAACTCTCTGCGCACGTGTTTCTTCTATCTTCTGCCTTATCTTCTCTCTTCTATACTCTTCATAGGCAAAGGGGTTGGCCATCATTTTTGCCTTTGAACAAGCAGGACGTAAAAAGAAAATACTATTAATATAATAGTAGTATTAATTACTAGAAATACTATGGAAATACAACAGACAGAACATAGTCCATTATCTGGATGGAAAAAAAACCTAGCCAAAAGAAACCCACAAAAAGACAAAGGAAACCCTCAGCACACATATTTTATTGTCAAGAATAAAAACTGACAAGATTCAGCCTTATTTACCTTATGATAAAGTCTTATGTCCATGAAGAAGCCATGCATATATGCTCTGAGCAATGATGATCCAATGAGATGAGCAAGACCTAGGAAAAAAGTTCCAAAGAATTTCAAAGAGCTTTCATATATAAAGAACTTTCATTCAAAGCCAGCCAGTTCACTTCCTTAAAACAAACAAGCACTGCCAATGCAAAGCATCAATCTAACAGCCACAATCATGACATCAAGACTAAATAAAACTGGGAATAAAAATAATTTTGGCCAGCAAAAACTTTTAAGCTTCTTCAGAGTAACCAAATCCACTTTTCTTGTCATCATACACGTTACTGAGCACGTTTAAAAAACGCCCACATGCACCATGCTCTACAGGAGTTCACAAAAAATTCCAGAGGATTTTTTGAAAGTTCATAGGTGTTTGATAATCCCTTTTTTAGTGTGATAGAGAGATCTTTTTAATTAAAGAGTTTTGCCTTGGGTCAAACCCAACACTCACAATCAGAGGTAAATGAAGAAAACTGGAGCAAAACATTGCAATCAAATCGTGTAACGGACAGAAAAAGGACTGCCTTGGGAGAAGATTGCTTACCTTCTCTGCTATACAATTTTCAGTATTCCAATTTCTTGAAACTATTAGCCCTAGAATGATTTGTATTTTCTGAAAATTACTACATTCAAATACGGTAGCCTTTGGCTGTGAGCTCCAAATTCTGAGTACCTCAAAAACATTTTGAAAACTAAACCAACTTTTCTTCCTATGACTTCCTTGTGGCACATGAAAGCACACACAAGAGATTCCCAGACACATTATATCAGCAAATATCAATCACCTTCTTGGGATAAAAATCTGAGAAACACAAGTGCTTAGTGTTGAACTGGTTGGGAACCAAACAGCTTAGAGCCGTCAATCTGGAATATTAATAACCAAGAATAAAAGAGGAAACTACTGTCAGTGAATTTCTAACAGTCCTCACACATCACACTGAAATTACAAAAATCAGATATGTAAGCATTCAAAAACTGAACAAAGAAGTCAGAGCATATACAACTGCTTTACCCAAATTTTCAAGGTCTTTTCTGGTAACAAATTTGTAATCGTCATAAACAGTGCTTTCTGGATTCTCTTCCAGTTCTTCAGTCAAGTTGTCCAAGAAGGAACACCATTTTGGGGCGGGTCCTAAAACCTGTGGATATTATGTGGAAAGTTATATAACATTGCATTTCCTTACAGAAAAAGCCTACAGTTAGGCTCTTGGCTACTGTGCTGTAATGGAACAAGAAATTATCCCCACAGCACTTAGAGAATACAATTAAACCTATTGCTTGCATTACCAACAAAGAGTACTATAGATTATGTAAGTGTTGTTTTAATTTAGGTCATTTGAGACCAGCCAGTCTGGAGGTTTCAAGTTTTAACTGTTTCAAATGGTCCCGGTCTGATTAATTTATTAAAAGCTTAGAGCCAAACATTACAGAAGAAACTACAAACTAAAGGTACTACATAGCAACTAATTTGTAAAGTGCTGCTGGATCTTGAACTTGTTAGGTTCACTTTGCAATCATGTTAAATCCTACTCTGCCCTATTTATTTTAATTATAACACCACAGATATATCCCATGTATTTTATTCAGGAATAAACCCAGATGGTATGAACAGATAATAGGAAATATTAAAAATACTTGCACATTTCCATGATGAGGCAAATTATTTGTTTGCACAATATTAGGTAGCGCTATCAATGTATTTTTCCATGTAAGCTTCCTCCAATTTCCCAAGTTAAAAATCAGCTCCCTTTACTTTTCCCTCCTGCTGGTCTGATTGAAATTCCTTTCCATCTTGATTCATGCAGCCACACTCAGCTGCTCCAGCAGTCTTATTTTAGTAGGTGAGTTAGCTGCATGGAAAAATGTAACACTGTACTTCTCTCTCTGGTGTAAATCAGCTGACATTTCAGAATGTTAAGTGACCAGTTAGATCCTATAGTGGTATTTTTAATGAGGTTTCTGATTTGTTTGCTAAAAATTCATCTTAAAAACTCCACAGTCAACCATACGAATGCTTGTGATACAACAACATTTAAAGATCCTATTCAATTGTGGAAACAACTAGAAGTGATTTTATTTATTTAACACATAGTTTGTTTTAACGTGATTGTGTGATAACAGTATGAGATAATGGTGTTAATTTTAAAAGTGTGTTTCTTCTAATTAAAGTCTTCTTTTGAAGACAACTATACACAAAAAAAACCCATAAAATTGTGTTCTAGACCATAATATTCTACCTAACATATTCTTGCCTGTAACACTCCAGAGGATATTTTATTCTAGCCCACTACTGTCTCTGTATTAAATATGACTTATCTTCCTAAGATCTCAGCCCTAGCTGAGAACCATTACATGCCAAATGAAAAAGTGCACTTTTTTTACCATGCTGCATATTTCATTCCAATTACCAAGAGCTTCCAAGGAAATACCCAGGATGTCACTAACAAGAAACATTTTACCTACCTAATTAACCAAAATCCCCATGTCTACTCCAGGAACAAATGACATATATAACATTCAGATTAACTTCTTGCCAACATTCCAGAAGCTTTTATCTCCATCTAGATTTTAAGTTTTTATTTTATTTCCCCCAAACCCACTTTTTAAAATGCTTGGCTCTTATACTAAAAAGAAAACAATCCAGATCTACTAAATGTCTTCATGCCACTTAAGAAATCAGTTATCTGTGCCTCATTACCAGACCATCAAAGCATGACTGGTACGAAAGAATCTTAAGATTACCTATAATTTTGTTTTAGATGGAGCAGTTTGTCCTTCTTATTTAAAAAAGCTCCCAAGCTGCTTACTAACTCAACAAAACTTCTCTTGTAATAAAATTTAAGGACAACATTCTCTCCTATACTCAAAACCTGATACTGAGAGTAAAACCTTTCATGGGGCGTAATCTGTGCCACAAAACACATAAAGCAAAAAACTCATTATTCACAATAATCTGTGGAGTGAGTTGGATGATCAGATCCTAGGAAACAAAGTAGGGGAAATGAGATAATCAATGGAAAAAAGCTGTGGCAGAATAGCAGGAAAAAATAGAAAGTCCAACTATTATTAAAATTTCACATGGTAACTGACAGAAAGGAAAACCCAACAGAGATGTCTGTGTATGTTTTATTACCTTATTTCCCCTCCTCCCACCCCACTGAAAACACTTGCCTATCTATTCTAGGTCATCTTAGGAGTTCTGCTTTGTACATTAAAATGAAACATTTTTTAAAGTCAAGAAGAAATTCAAAAATAAAAAAAGCAAATAATATCAGCCACAATGACATGAACATAAACAAGAAATGCCCTTCTTTCGCAATAGTAATCCTTCACAGAATTTAATTGCATTTTTAACTGCAGAATTCAATGTTCCATTGTCAAGCAACAGCCATCCCAGGATGATGCTAAAAGCACTCCAGAATGCCAGGCTCCACCATTCCTGTGCCCAGGTACAAAAGTAAGAGTTGAAGGGGTTGGTCCCCTTGGGACCCCCTGGAGCTGGCAGCACTGGCAGCACCTCAGCCTGGCCTGCAGTCCCTGATAAAGCCACCCCAACAAAACAAAGGTGTGGAGTTTGTGTCAATTAATATACTTGTCAATTTGGGAGTGGAAACGTACAAATCTACCACACCTCACAAAGAAAAACGCATTGAAATTCACAGCAGTATTAATTAAATGTTATAAGGTAGGTAACTGCAAGTAACTTCAGTGACAGCTATCATCTTTAAAATATTCAAGATATACCAAATAGATTTCTCTGTAAGTTTTAGAAAAGTTGCACTCAGCCAATGGGAAAATCATTATTAAATGACTGCACAGCTATGCTCAGCTTTTATCTAAATTCTTTTCAGCACAGGAAAACTGGACATGAGCACTAACAGCGATCAAATCAATATTTCTTGCTGTTTTTCATTACTATTCTGCTTTCTGCAGGATAACCATTTCTTGAGACAATTTCTGCCAGTCACTACTGGAGTCAGTAAGATTGCTTTGAAAATGTTTTTGCCCACCAAGAGAGGAGCCTCACCCAGCACCGAGGCCCGGCAGGCAGCCAGCGAGGGGGTGCTGTCCCTCAGTGTCCCCCAGCACGCTGCAAGGCAGAGTGACAGATGGGTCACACCAGTGCCCTCCTCCCCACAGCAAACTTACCACTACCGTGGTAATGCAGACACCTCACCACCGCCTTTCATCTTACTCCAAGCCACAGGAAGTAAAACTGTGGACTTAATAATTATTAGCACTCTGCCACCTAATATCCATGTTTTCTTACACACATTACAATAGTTCTTAACTTTACACATAGGAAACACAAAATACGATGAGTGGTCTAGCATAAAATGAACAGAGACAACAAGTCTGAGACCAAACTGTCCAAGAAATAGAAGAGAAAAATGTTCACAGTAAAGTATTTTTAAAATATTGTAAAATAACTTCAAAAATCACAGTTCTTTGTATTCTATTCTACAAGATGTTTGACTTCGTAGTCTTGTGGCACCATAAGTACATGGTACAGCAACGTTCTTATGGCCATGCCTAATTCCTGAGCACTTCTGTCATTGGTCTGAAATTCTCCTGAAATTAATGAACCCTAGGATAGCATAGGTATTATTCCCAGCCCAGAACAGATGTGCCTTATCTTCAGTTTGGAACACCAGACAGCACTTGCACACTTTTAAATACCCATCAACAGTTTGACAGCTGGCTCTGCAGAGCCCTTAGAGCCAAAAAAACCTGCCCTAATATCCTAACTAGTATTAAACATACTCAATAACTTAAAAGAAGCCAAACATGTGTAGAAGCTTCCACAGTCAGATGTCAAGAGATTTAAATTAAACTACTATGAATGCACATCCAGATGAGTATTGTTAAGTATCTGCAGGTTCCTGAGACCAATTCTACAGGAGTGACTGAACAGTCGCTCTTTTCTTCTCAGGGAGTGAAAACAGGTTCCAAAATCTGTTTTTCTGGATGTTAAACAGTAAGTTCCTGAAAGATTTCAAACAAGGCAGTGATAAACTCTTCAGCAATAAACAAGATGTCACAATATATAGTAAGACTCAACCCTCTCAATTATCACTGGTTTATTTTAGCAATCAAAAATATGGAAAATGTTCACAGACAGCATTAATAGGATTTGAAAATTATTCAGTAGGATTTGAAAAGTTTAGACTGTCCAAATTCCCTCTAAAAGACTAACTTTATGTATGTGGACATCATTCAACCACTCAGTTCCAGAGACTTTGAAAGGCAGAGGCATTACTTGCTGTGGCTGTAAGAGACAGCAGTAGGCAGATTCACAAAAATTTAAGTTTCACAAAAATTAACTCCATAAGGCCGCATCATGCCACACCACAGTAATAGTTTGTAACAAAAAAGCATGAAAATACATTCTATCACTGTTCTTTTGTATTTCTGAAGTAAAACTTTCTGTCAAAAAACTATCTGTTGTGGTACCTTTTATGTATTTTGACTAAGACCATTACTAACTAGCAAAAATGTACTAATTAAATAATTCACTGCCATATTATTTTAATAATGGTGATTACAACAAAACTAGCATACATTTAAGGTTTTCAACAGATCTCTAGGTACAGTGCATTGTGTAAAATTATTAATGAATTTGTGGAGACATTTTTACAACTCCAGTATATGTGAATACAAACTGCAGCAAGGACTGTGAAAGGCAGCAAGGATTTCTGAAACAGTAATGCTTGCACAAGAATAAACACATCACAGAGACACTGGAAACTAGAGCTCAGTTAAGCATCAGAGGAATGTGACTCTTAACAGCCTTTTAAGTGGAGATAATGGGGAACAACTAACAACTAATTTTCAGATGAAATCTGAAATATTCAAGGAAAACATTATACAATCTGAGAGCTTGCGATAAGATGGGACTTGACTTCACAATCCAAGGCAGCTCCTCCATTCCTCTGTTCCCATTAAAAAACAAAACCAAAAATAAAACTTAAACCACTTCAACAGAGAGAGGATTATTTGCTAGACTATAATTTCTTGAAACTAAATATATTTTATATATCTGACTCAATGACTTCACATACATATTTACCTACAGGAGACAAAAATAATAACAATAAAATCTTGATTTTGTTTCTTTTTTAATGAAATGAAAGAATATAAAGCATTTAAAACCTTTAACAGGATATAATTGCTGGAGAAAGCAAATGCATATCCATGCATTCATATTCTCAATCACAACATTTAACAGGAGAAAGAGATTATAGAAGGTCTAATGAAGCAGGTAAAAAAAAAAATTATGATCCCCAGGGTGTGGGTAGTGACTGAAATGTGCAATTGCATTTTAAACATAATTAGCTCCCTAATTGTATAGCGAAGTTTAATTAATGCAATTACATGAATTACTATTCATTTTAAGAGTATTGTTTTCAATGTTTTCCTCTCTAATTTTAAGAATTAGACAGATCTCAATACGTAATTACTTTGAAAAGTTTCCATCTAGATGCACTGAGAAGTCAAATGAAGAAAAAACCTCATTGCACCTTGCTAACAGTTAACATTAAATCAATTGCAATTGGTAACTCTAAAAACCCAGATGGATTATTTCTAGCTTGTAGATGTGAAAAGCTGCAGCTCTCTGTTCTTGATACCATGCTTTTGGCCTCCAACCACAGCCAGCCCAAGAGATCAGCTTGTGTTAGGAAGGAGCCTTGGGATCACATCATCTTGTTGTGTTTCTGTCTACTAAGTTTCCATACACAGTGTTTCCCAGAGCAACCAGTGTGCTCCAAACAATCTGTCATTTAGAATTCTGCCATTCTTCGTAATCTTCATTCTTCCTATGAATGCTCTACAATCAACTCCAATTATGCCCTCTTAATCTCATAATTCTATTTAATGGACTGAATAGAATTCTTTGATTCTCTAAATTGAATTGGTTTGGGGAATAAACTCCAAACAAATCTCCCATATATTCTTCATAATTTCATGCTTTTGTCCACTCTGCATCACACTGTGTAGATTTGGTGCTTTTAAAGACATCAAGTAGCTCAGTGGAGTACAGACATGACCAAGAGAAACTAAATAGCACATTCTCCCTTTTTGGCATACTACTGACAACAGCACTGAAGTTGGTTTTAAGCCCACACACTCATAAATTTCACTGAACTATACAATGAATTGGCTCTTCCTCTCATCCTAACACCAGCAGATCCAGACATTTTTGGCACATTCATTAATCAGAGAGGTTGAATAGTTGGTTTTCCTACCTTTCACTATGCTATGGAAGCTGCCAAATCAACTATTTGGAGGTTTTACTCCTTAGAGAGCACGTTAAAGGAAATATCGCTTTTAAGATCTTCCCAATGTTAAACAAAAACTGCTGCAGGAACTTGCATGCATCTTCTAGGAACGAGATACTAAATCTTTCCGCCCTGGTAGTTAACAGATAATAAGTACTTCTTTTTCTAATTCTAAGCAGTTTGGCTTTATAGGGGTGGTTTGTTTTGTTTTTTTTTTAAATCTCATATTCTCTGGTCTGACAAGTACTACAGTCAGTTAGCCAGTCACAGGTCTGCTCTCACTGTGAGTGTTCTTGGTGAAGCCACCATCTTTTGAAGGAGACAGCGGTCCAGTTGCTCATCATGTTGGGAAAAAACAGCCTCAAGCAAATAAAATTACTCCTTACAATTGTAAATAAGATTACCAGAATCGCTCTTTTTCTCACAAAACAGAACTAAAAAGGGACACTTCTCAAGTCATCTGTGACTTTCCAGCCATGGCATTAAGAGTAGAGCATGATGCTTCCACCAATGTCCCTACCATGTTCTGACATACATAAAACAAACACTTCATCAGTATTGCTATGGATCTGTCATTTATCAGACTCTCTACAGGTTTTAAATATTGAGGCAATGGGAAGTCAGAAAGATACACTGAAGTACAAAAAGACACTACTTTCAATGAAGTCAACTAATCAAATGAAGCTCAAAATGCAAGAGGAGAGTGGTTTCTCAAAGCATGTGTTACAACCATGACCTGCTGCGAGCCCGTTCCCAAAAATACCAGCTGGAAATAATTCAGAAGTTACCAAAAGTCTGTCCTTATTCTAACACAGCAGCTTCTATAGCATACCTGCTGTAAAAAGAGAGGTAACTAGGTAAATTGCCTTACTACTCTGCAATAAGTTCAGCTGGGACTCACCTCACAGGTTTTATTTACCTATGATCATGTGCTGATTGTCTTTCTTTATCCATGGGGGGAAAAAAAAAAAGGTGCAGATCAGGTATGATCAGCTGATTCAATGTCTTGCTAACAGTAAGTCAGGACCCACATTTTAGTTTGGCCATCCACACCTTCCATTCCCTATCACATCTGACTATAAGTGCTCTTATCAATTCCTTTGCACAGGTTCTGGTACTCATAAGAACCTTCATGAAGTCAATTTACAGTTCAGTGACTCTGTGTCACTGAACCAGCACGATCTCCCTCACAAACGACACCACCCTCACAGTTTACACAGTCTAACAAAACACTCCACCCCATCATGATACATTGGAAAGAATAAATTCCTTGCCAATTCTTCCCTTGCATTTACAATTCTGAGTGCAGGAGAGGCAGACAAGGCAGTGGTAAGTCAAAAACTTTGTAACCGTCTTGGACATCCTTTTAAACAAGGAAAGAACTTCTATACAGCTGCTAACTGTTCCAACAGAACTCTGTTTCTCAAAACATAATGGCTCTTCTTGCAATACTAAGGGCATAGGCCATCAACGGACAAAACTTCCACTCCTAACACATGCACTGATATTAGTATGTATGCAATAGCCCCTGCTGGAATCTAAATTAACAAGTAAGTACCACCAAAAATAAGCTAGAAATGCCAAGTCCCAACACCGTCCCCTTCTCAGTTTCTCTTGATGCGACAGGAAAATTCCTCAACTGTCACACTGTGTAGGATCCTACCTCTCACGCTTTTAAGTGGCTGGGAACAACAGAGTTCTTACAGTACACACCAGATGCCAAGGAATGTTACAGCATAAATACCTCTACAGTCATTAAAACAAAACATAATGGAGGATGACCAGTATTTCAGGGAAATTTGAGGAATGCTACAGATGTAAAGGTAATGGCAAATGCAGCTTTGTCTACCTGATATGACTGACAAACTACTGGAAATCTAGAAATGTGTGAGTTTCTAAAACTCCCTCCCATTGCAGCTTAATTGCTTTTTGCTAACTGGGAGGAAGACTTCTCTGTGAGTTTTGCAAGTACTGCCAGACAACACAAAGGGAAGGAAAAGCAACTACCTGTTGGGAACACGCAGCTCCTCCAGACAGATAATGAAGATAAGCTCTGCATAAAGCAACTTCATTGCACAGCATAATGCTAAAGAAGTTTTGTATAATTCAGGAAATAATTTTAAGTAGAAAGCAGCTTTCAAATAAATATTCAAAAGCTTTTACATACGTGATAGTTTTATTTATTTCTAAGGTTTTCTGTGATAGAAATCCTAGATCTTCATAACTTTTACTATATCTGCACAGAATAGTCATAACTCAACACATTTCAGTTCTGAGTCCAACACAGAAGATGATAATACAGTTACCCTGCACTTTCAAATGTAATGAAATAAAGACTTAGTTTATGAAATAAAGACATGCTTTGTCTTTTCTGATCCAAAAGCTAAAACACTCTAGTTCTTATTACATGCTGATAGACATGTAGCACAGTACAAAATTTTCTTTCAGCAATTACACATTTTCATTATCTGTGACTGCCTCCTTCTTCACTGACTGAAGTTAGGCAACTACATCTCTAGATTTCCAGAAATCAAGAGAAGAATAGATGGCCCAAAGGAAAGAACAAGTGCAAGTTAAGAAACAAAAAATAACTTTCAGATACTCAAGGCTTAAAAAAGGGGAGCACACTCCCCCCTAAAATCATGTTTCTTAAAATAAGAACTCAAGAACAGAAGGTTCATTACCACCAATTGCTTGAGAAACACTCACACCACTAAAAAGCATGTGATTCTTCTACCAATGGTTAGAGCAATTACCTGGTGTAATTCCATACAACTTCTGCTTTTAAGAGTTTTTTCCTGTGCTCTATGAAGGGTTTGATGTAAACTCCACAGTCAGCATGCTGCTGTCTGTTCAAAATATACTGAAGAAGTGCTGCCTAGTACACTAACAGCCACAACAGCACTAAGCAGGGTCCATACACCTGTATAATCTAGACACGATGTTGAACTAGTACATCATCAGCACCAGAAAACATCTAAAGCAAGTTTTACAGGAAGATCAGAAATTGTTTCCTGATTATCACACATTAGTGTTTTCCTTCTATATATATGTGATAAATGGCACTGTGTCTCTCAGCCAGCACATGGGAAATGGAGGATATCCTTTGTTGGGAATAAGCCCAGTGTGTTATTTTTCACTTTGAAAGTGTTTAGGTTAAAAGTAGGAAGCTCACATTTCTGTTTGCAAAGATAAACAACTTTTTTTCCTATGCTTGTAAATACTGTGAGATAGGTAATGTATCATTCACCAGACATTTTTCCTTTGTATAAAGAATTAAACTGCTTTGGATGGAAAACACAATTTTGCAAGATTGATACATCAAAACTCAGAATTAGTTTAAAGGCCAAAGATGCACTCAAGCATCTTTTTATTAATGGAAACTTTCTTCTTTTGACACTTGGCAGCCCCAAAGCTCAACTATAATACGTTACTTCATAACAACCCTTCTTTCCAGTCATTTCACAGTTTTCAAAATGAACAAACTAAAATTAAGACCAAAATTTTCCATTTGATGTCACAACTATCATTTTATTTTACAATATTTTTTTCCAGACTATAAAATGTTTTTCTACATTATCTATTGTTTCAGGATATAAAAAAATCTCTTAGCACAAGCCAGTTTCATGGTTGCTTTCCACTTTACCAAAAACATGCTAGTGAAGGGCTGTATTGAACAAGATGAACAACTGTCTTCTAAAAAAACACAGTCCCATCATATGATCTCCAAGACAACATTTGAGGCAGCACCTATTAAAAAGGACCTAATACTGCCAATCAGAAGACATGAAAACATTCTAAAAGAAATTAAAATCTTGCACTCTACTGCTAATCTGTTCTATTAGTGTCAAAATGCCAAACACAAACATAATAGGAAGGCCTCACTGTAACTCTAACAGCACCCACGAACTATTTGAATGACAGTTGACTACACAGAACACTGGCCCTAAAGGCATGAAGTACAAGGTGTGGACAAGTAGCTTTGTATTCCCATCATATAAAGGCCCAAAAGAGAAAAAAAGACAATCAGCAGATCCCAAATGGATAGGAATGTAATTCTCAGGGTGATAAACCCGTTCTGAAAGGCAGCAATCATAGAGCTAAGTGTGGAGAGTATAACACAGGGGAAACCTCTCTCACCTTTTAAAGTGAAAAAGGACAGACTGTAAAGACAGGAATCTGACAGTAATAACATCTTGTATAGAACAAGTGAGAGCACTGGACTGACAGGAAAAAACCTACCTATCTCAGATCAATGCTTTTTCTGTCTGTGAGTGAACTGAACACAACTTTGGTCAATTCAGCCATTTAAAAGCAGCTCATCTGGGTATCTGTGATCAAAGCATGTTCATCCATAATTTACATTTTAGAACTACTCCAAACAAATATCTAGAAAGAAATAAAGGGGATGAACTAAAGTATTAAAAAACTGCTTTTGCTTGTATTTCCTTCAGTACAAGTTCTCGCTGCAGATTTGTTTCACCAAATATCCAGGGCGTTAAATGAAAACATGTAGGCTAATAGGATTTGTAGCCTTAATCAGTGATTATTTTATTTCAGGGTTAACCACTAGGATTTTTTTTTTAAAGGATAAGCAATTTGCATGCATATCCAAAACAAAAAGATGCTGATAAACAGTAATTAAACCAGACTAGAGGAGTATCAGAAAAAAAAAAAAAAAANAAACAAAACCAAAATTAGTTAAAGAATGTGTGAAAGACTGGAAGTACCAGAAGTGGCTGGTTTAGCTGAAAAGCCACCCAATTTTAAAAGAACAAAATTCATGGTATTTCTAGCAATAAGGACAGCCATATGTCCAAAGTAGGTATTGTATCAGAAACCAGAATCCTTATACTCTTGGAGAAACTGAATCCTTGAGTGGGCAAGAAATACTTGCTCTTGAAACATTTCCAGTTTATAACTGCAACAGCCCTGAACTAGGAGTGTTAGGATATCAAATGATTTTCCAAAACCACCGAAAAAGACGCCAGAGATGCTTCAGGATTTATTTTTTCTTAAAGAGCTTAATATCTTCACTACACCAAAAGTACATTGCTTCTAGCCTCAGCAAGGAGTGTTCTGCCAAGACTGCAGGTAAGTAAAAAAATCCAGAACACAGAATATTACACTCAATTAATTACATGCTTAATTGCTCTCTTAACAGCCTAATGAACAGAGCAAGTTTCAGTTTTAGTAGATTAATGTAGCCCAAAGTTTCAAGTCCAGTAAATGAGACAGGACTGATTTGCAGTATCTGTGCTAAGATCAGACATGTTTGTGTAACCAGAAGTAAACACTCAGAGTAACACCTATGCCCCTTGCTCTCTACCCAGAGCACCCAGGAGCTGACATGTAGGGGGTTTTCTGTACAACCTGCAAAGACAATGTTGTATGTCACGGAACATGACAGCCTCAATTAAACTTAAAGAGAATCTGACTCATCTTAGATCCCAGGCCAGTGGACCACCATGTGTCAGTGGAACTTCTGCCTCTCTTCACTTCTTTGGCCAGGACCTGGTTGCACTATTGAATCAACTTATGTTTCTGAGTCAGTAGTCTAAAAACTATCCCAAGGCACACAAAACTTTCATTTCAACCTTCCTGAGGCACACATCAAAGTGATGTACCAGGAAGCCAGCTGGCAAGAAGCAGGTTCCAAATGTTTGCATAAACTGCAAGTTAGCTATTAAACTAATGGCAAGCAGCCCAATTCTAGTCAGGAATTCAGAGGTGCTTGCCCTCATTAAATCCCAACAAAATAAAACAAAAACAAAGTCTCTAAGCTAAGCCACTCAAGATGTTACCTATGTAACACAAACATTTCATCTCAATGGTCAGATTCAATTTGCTTTTTGCTCACTCTGCACTGTGTACCTATATGAGGTATCTTGCCATTTAAAAGCAAACCTGCCTGCCCTTTCTAGGAAAACAAAAAAATCACCTTGTATTTCCTCTACTTAGTCTTCTTTCTTACACAAAAGAAAAACTGCAGTGATTTTTTACTTTTTTATTAGAAATGCTCAGTGTTGTCAGACATTCCTAGTCTCAACTGTCATACCTACCCTGATGAAACTTCTGCAGGAAAAGCTGATGCGTGCCATTTCTTCTACAGGCAATATTATGATACTCATTGTCAAAGCTTTTATAATCCTGAAGTTCAAGAGACAGTAATTTTTGGGGTTTGAAATGGAAATTTAGCTTTGGCTTTAACAATGGAGAGAACGGGCACACGCACACAGATAATTCAGTCAGACATGAGCTCAGTCAGAGCACATTCCAAGCCGGCCGGACACGAGCCAGCTCCAGTTCACCAGTCATGAGCTGTGCTAGCACAGCACTGTGCCCACACTAATAAAACCTGCTGAGAGGCTGGGCACAGTCCTGCACTGTCTGGCCAACTCCAAGCACGGACAGGGGATGCTGGGTCTGGCTGCACCCATCTGTGCACATACTGCTCTGCAAGACTCCCACTGCTGTGAATTTTTTTCTCCTTATGTAGAGCACAGCACCCTAATTTGGAATTTTAAGTATGCTCCTTGTCATAGCCATGACAATTCCTTATAGCTGTTCCAGTGAGCATTTAAAACAAGAGAATAATTATTAGCACTACAGGCCAGTGCCGGGCATGGGAAATTAAATGGATTTTATTTACGTAACTGTCCTTTACAGTTACTAGCACTTCTCCCAAGTATTTATTCTGTTATGGAATTCAACAAGACTTATAACTCAGTTCCTGTCAACATCTCAAAGACAAAGGACACATTTTCAGTAGTATTCAAGTCTACCTTAAAGTAAACAAAGAGAAAATTAAGTTACTCATTACAAAAACTGTGAATCCTAGTTCTTCAAAAAAGATAAAAAAGGACACCATGAAAAGAGATCAAGTAATACAGTTCTTTAAAGTTCTGCTCCAAAGACCTATGTAACTAAACTTAACTTTGCCTGTGCAAGGAAATTAATAAGTCTTCCAAGGATGGAAAAAAAAATATATATTAATCACCTACTGACAGAGAAACCAAAGGACAGGTGTGCAACTCTGAGCTCAAATAACTAGCCTGGAAGATCAAGGAATAAAACTGTAACACGAATGTGCTAATAATATTAAATTTTCCTTAATAAAAAATGCCCTGCAGCAGTTGAAGGCTGACACCAGTTCTCCATTTTATATTTTCTTCATTTAAAAGGTAGATTAAAAAATAAACAAAACAGCCAACAAAAACAGATTTAGTGAGCTACATACTGGATTTTTAGGAAATGCAGTAAAACATCCTTCAATTATACATCACTGGCTGTGCCAGCCCCTTCAGTCTTGCCTGTAAAAAGGCACAGGGTAAAAAAGTCAGACCAGAGTGTGAGATTTCTGTCTCTATTTCAAAGTAACTTCTTCTTACCAATATTTAACTTTTCTATTGTCTAAAGTATTACATGTTTTGAAATAAACTACACATTGTCAACTAAAAAAGTAACAACAGTATTTAAGGTATATTCAACAGCCTTCAGACTCAAAGCCATTGACACAAACTGGAGAAGTTTAGCTTATTTGAAAAGCAAATTTCATCTGGACAGTAGCCTTTGAAATAAATTTAAAATTTTCTTGTATACAACAATATTTCAAAAATAGAACTCATGTTTGGATTTATGCTTTAACATTCATCATTTGGGTCCGTTTGTATACTCATGTCACTGTGAACGTAAAACCCATAAAAAGATATTGTCCAAACTTAGGCAGACTTGGGTAACAAAAATCAGGGGATGGTGACACAGGAGGATGGTTTATGGTAAGATTTTAGCCTGCATATTGCAAAAATACTAGACAGTATTAGTCAGTATTAAAGTTTGCAATATTGTCTCAAGGTATTATCTGAGATCTAATATAGAGTGCTTATATTTCTTAACTAAAAATTACTTATCTGACTTCAGAAACACAAATTCAGTACTCACAGAGCATTCTGTGACAGATTCTTAAGAGCAAAAAGTATTTTTCATTTTGATTTACAATATGCACAAGAATACCTGAAGTAATACTAGCTTGAACAAGTTCTAACAAACATTCATCACTGGTGACAATCAAGACAATGAAACAACTTTTTGGCCAAGCTGGATGTGAACCTCTAATGTACTATATCTGTCAGGTTCATGTATCATGCACACTTGCATAAAAAATAATCTCAGTGCACAATTTTCAGAGAGAAGCTGAACCTTTCCTTTAGCGACAGAAGGAATGCTTTTTCCATCTGGATTATTTAAATTAACTAACTAGACCATTCCAGTTTTAAAAACTCATTAGACTTCAAAAATACATGAATTTGTGTGCCCTAATCCATTAATTAAAAAGGATTATAGAGAAAAAAAATGCTTGGACAGTTACTCTCTCAACCTTACAAAGGACGAGGGAATGGAAAGAAAGTGTTCAGCTTCTAACTAGAGCTAATATTTTGTCATAAAGACAAAAATATTTGTTGTCCTCCTTTGTTATCCAAAGCACGGAACAGCACAGTTAACAGAACGTGAGTTGGTTAGAGCTCATTACAGAAACAGGCACTTCACATCTGAAGAACAACGTGACATAACTCACGTATAAAATGCCACATCTCTTGAAATGCAAAAATCTAATAATGTAAGTAAATATACCAGATTACAGAATTGTTTAGAGGGGTATACTATTGTGGTCAGACACACAAATACAACATGTATATGTATATTCTACTCCACAAAGAGAAATCATAAACTCAAACTCAGAAATCTCCATCCTGAACATAATCAAGATCGTACACAGTGGATACAGCAGCAGGGGATGATCAGAAATGAACTGAAAAAAATTAAATTTAAATTAATTTAAAATTGATTAGCTAAATGAAGACTTTCTGGTTCCTTTTAAAAAAATACTTAAATGTATATTTCAATATTAATACATTTCATAGTTTGTTCAAAATGTGAATAAAATTAATTAAAAAGTGTAAGTATTTTTAGAGTTTGGTCAGCTATTCTGCACGTAACATTTACATAGGTATCCTACTATTTATCTTTTATCAGGACAAGAAAACCTCTAGAGAACGCACTGTAGAAACTAAACCAAGAGTGAAATGCAGGTGTAATTTTCTGTACCATTCTCTGACACCAGAAGGCTTGCTGCTAAGTATCCCTAAAACCAATCTGCAGAGATAAAACATATAGTTAAACCTACAGTTAAGCCTTTCAAGTGGAAAGCTTATCTTGTGAAAAGCTGCATTTGAAGAAGAGCACTGAGCAGAAGTAACAGTCAAGAGCCATACCTGAAGTCACACAATATAATTTCTTTGTCAGAACAGAGAAGAATATTTACTGCTATGACTGTGTCACTGTACACCATATATTAAAGACACTAATGAAATATTTCACAACAAACCAAAGATATTATCTTGAAAAATATAGCCCCTATTTAGGAATTCTTTTTCATCAGCTATCAAAACAAGCTCCACCTGAATTTTCTGTAGCCACTAACCAGTTTCGAAACTGGTAGCAAAAGACAAATTACAGGTTGTTTTCTAAGTAATTCAACATTACATTAATGAATTATGGTTAACCAAAATTTACTTTATTGTGACAACTCAGACAGTGTAGATATGAATTTCAACTGAAATAACTGAATGCACTAAACAATTGTGTCTTTAGGAGCAATATCAGCAACAACTTGTACTACTTACTGGTATATAATAGATATTCATTTTAGGGGCTTCATTGGCAGTCATTAGCATTCCTGAAAAGAGATTTCCACATTTAAAAATACTGATCAGAAGAGGGTAATAATATTTTTTTTTAAAGTTCATAAAGTACATACTCTTGGCTTGCAAACAGACATTAATCAAGACCTGTAATAAATTGCTGCATGAAATACCATGGAAAGAAAGGTGTGATATCAGCAAAATTAACAAAGCTTAATTTTCTATATATTCATTCCCTTTTGTCCTCTATCTTAATTGTTCAGCACCACTTTAAGCAACATAAAGCTCTGACAAGTGCAGGCTGCCAACTTTCATAATAAATGTAAACAGTTCATCCCTTAATACTGTTTAGAACAAATCCAGTTAGTACTGCAGTTAAAAACCACCTTGGACATAAAACTGCATTATTAATACATTGGTATTAGTACATGTGGTTATTTGTTTTATTTTTAAACATACACCTAAACAGAGGCATAAATCATAACATGGTTTACACCTTCATTCATATTTCATCTTGAGAAATAAACACAACAGCAGCTTCTCAACCTAAACTGAGATATAGAACACTGTGGCTTCAAAAGGACTAATACTAGTGCTATTACCAAACAGGGCAAGTGCATAATTTGAAGTATGTATGAATATACCCAAGAAACATCACTAATAAGGGGTTTACATACTCTGAATATATAAAAAAAATACGGTAGGAATACTAAAATCTGTGGAAAATCTCCTACTGCCACAAGACTTCATGTAAGTTCAAAATGAAGAACACTCTCAATTTCCTTCTACATAAAAGAGAAATAAGAACATTTGCCATATACTTTTGTTTATCTCCATTTTGTCTTTCCAACGTTGCTAATCAACAGGTAATACAAGAGGTGGATTATAAAGAAGAAAAGTGCCATCAAACGAGATAACACTCTGATCTGAACGAACTGTAGCATATGCCACTGAGACTATGCATAATTGGGTCAATTACTACACACCCAGAGGGTAGAAATATAATTTACACCCAGCTAGAGGAATGCAATTAACATGGGTGGAGTAATCCTTCCTACCTAATCCTTTTATTATAAATACACAATGCAGCTGGACTTACAGTGTCAGAAAAATGGCTTGTTTTTTCAGCAAAGCAAGGTATTTGTGAAAGCTTAGTCAGCAAACAGGCTAAAAATTGTGCCTGGAAAGGTTTGCAGGCAATGTAAGGAAAAAGCAAGAATTTATAACATATACTTGAATACACCCACACACACACAGTACTCCAGTATAGTATACAAGTTACATGCTCCCCTAACAGCATGCTCATACTAATTTCATAAGACAAAGCATCTTTCCATTGACTGAATAGGAATCATTAGAAATAAAGACAAAAATTAATTCTACAGGTGCTTCAAAGATGACAGTAAAGTAAAACCTCCTCTTTGAGAGTCTTCCACCAAAAACTGAATGAGGACAAAACCAGACTTCAGAACAGTTTATGAGTGTATACTACAAGGGAAATAGAAGAATCAAAGAAAGTTAACAACTCTGAAAGGAGAAGTCTATTCCACGCATTTTTATTGCTTCAGCTTGTTAGTTTTAATCAATTTTTATGGGAAGAGAGACCACACCCTAATAAACTACATAACAGCCTAGTTTGATTACTGTAGAAGGGAAATAAAGGAGGGCCTTTTTTCAGAAGTTTTAATAAGACCTTCTTTGGAAAATGGTCTGCAATACAGTATATCGTCAATGTAAATGAATGCAAATAGGACTATGAAGTGACAGTATGTGGGAGCAGCAGTTTTAAAAAATGCAGGGTTTTACCTTTTAATTTTTCTTACAGTAATTGAAACAAATGAGATACAGATTTCTATACACTGAAGATACTGTCAAGTGCCATTTATATTCCATAACTTAAATTGACTAAAGGCTACTTGGTAAGTGGTAAACCTTTCTTCCCCTTGCCCCATTCTGTTGATGTGTGATCAGAGGAAGATATTTGACTATTCAGAGATTCACTGAAGTTTGGTCAAAGATACATGAGGGTTTGCTTCCCAGGAAAGGTACTAATACTGAAGCTGGTTGGTAAAACAGTTTAATTAAAAATGCCTAACTATGACAAAACTACCACCAAAAAAAAACCCAGTTCACAGTATACTGATCTTGAGTTTACCATAACTGATAGAACTATAGAATTTAGAAAGAGCTTGGTTTGGATGAGATTTCCATGGGCTCAATTCTCAAGGTTGTCCAAGTACCCCTGGATCGTATCACACCCTTCAGCTTGGTATCATCTGCCAGTTTGCTGAGGTACACTCAATCCCACTGTCTATGTCATCAGTGAAGATTTTAAATAAACCTTGTCCCAATACAGAGCCCTAGGGACACCATCTGTCACTGATTTCCTTTTGGACATTGAACTGTTGACCACTGCACCTTCTGGATGAGACTATCCAACCAATTCCTCATCCCCTGAACAGTCCACCCATCAAACCCTTATTTCTCCAGTAAGGGTGAAAATGCCCTTCTGAGCAGCAGTGTCACATGAAGTGTTAAAACATCAGCTGAGCAAAGATCTCCTGGGTTTCCTGTGCCATGCATCTAGCGGGGCTTGGAGAATGCTGGGGCACCAGCAAGAGCACTGAGCCAAACTGATACTGAAATCATGTTGTATTTCCAACTTTCCACAACTGCAAGCCCATTTACTGAAAGTATTCCCTTATTTTCAGATCTTCAGTCATGATTATTCCTTAAATTCTGAACTAGCATGAGGTGGTTCTAGGCATCTTAAATGCTGGTATTTACGGTAAAAACGTGACGCACCACCTCTTACCCTAGGTCTCTCAGGTTCCACTGCAACATACTCTAGTTTTTGCCCCACTATCTCCATGTGACTATAAAATACAACTCAGTTTTCTTCCCAAAACCATCAACCTGTCCTCCTACAGACAATAAGAAAAGGAGCACTGATTTAAGCAGGAGATGTGGGACACAGAACTGGACTGCACAATGTAGATCTCAATCACAGACAGGTGAAAAGCAATGACCAATACCAACATGAGGAAGACGTGTGCATTCAATTCTTTGTGCAACAAGATTCATCCTGCAGAGTCTCATGCAAATCATTTCTGCAAAAGCACACGAGGCATGTCCACATACCACAAAGGCTACAGAGCATCCACAGCTGAGTAATGCCCATCCTTGACATATTCAAACTTGAGCTGACCTGAGCAACCTGATCAGACTTCAAAGCTGAAACTAACTTAAGGTTGGCCCTGTTTTAAATAGGAAATATACAACTCCCAGTGGTACCTTCCAACCTAAATTACACTATGATTCTACATTGAAAAGTAACATTTTTCTGTTCCACTCCCTGTGGTGAGCTCTCCATTGATGCTGTGTGGATGTTCATTTGCTGCTGGGTTCTCTTCTAGATAAAACAAATAACCTCACATGTGAAACATGGGTAAAATGCTGAAAATAATTCACTCCAATGATCTCTCTCTCTCTCTCTCTCTAGCCACCATGGATGAGGGTCTATCCATCTCCAGCATGCACAGTCCACTCTGTCACCACACAGTAATTCTCAAACACCCACATGAACTCCTACATTCAATCAAGGCACATGGCATGTACTCTGCTCATAAAGGTCAAAAATGCCCACCATCTAATAAGGGAAGAGTATTTAATTGCTCATCATATTAAAAAAAAAAAAAAGGCAAAAAAAAAAGGAAAAAAAACCCTCCAACACATTCTTAACCGAAGCTGGCAGAAAAGACAAAGATAAGTTTTAGCTTGCTAGAAATCTCAAACTCACTTATCTACAATCTTAAATTTGAGCTGCTAGTATGAATCAAAGTCCAAGTTGCTCTGTCTTTACTGCTACCATTCTCTAAAATTATGATAATACCTGTTTGCAACTCAGGCATTGTGTTTCGAGACTTTTGCTCTGTGCCATCCTAGTGGCCCTAACTTATTCCATCTTTTTCAGTACTGGTTTCTAAAATAGAAGTAGGTGTCACACTGCACTTAAGAACTAAAGCACCTCATATTTAGCAACAAAATTAAGTCCAGTTGCAATCTGAAGTACAACTAAAACACAAATGCACATACAACCACCACTTTGTAAAATATTTTTACTCATAAATTAAGTCCTGGAAACCTTGGTTAAAAGTGATCCTCAGTCTGGATTGATAAACATAATACTATGAGATGCAACATATCTGAAAACAATTACAAATTTGTAATTGCATGCAAATTTGTGCATTAAAACCAAAGTATTAAACCTAAGGGATGGCACAATTTAGGTCCTGTATTTAAAATAATGAACGATCAAATCCTTGAAACACTTGGAAAAAAAAAAATCTGTAAATTTGCTGTAAAGAGATTTTTCCTACCTCTAGAAAGCAAGCTCTAACTCATCTGGGACTTAGTCAAGACAATAGGCCAAAATTCCTATTCTTATGAAATGAGTCACTTCAGATATTTGAAGGAGTAAAAGAGGTCAATCACTCAATTAACAGCACAGCAGCTTCTAACTGCAAAGAGACTCCAATGTAACACAGATGTAGAGGAAACAAGGACACTTAACTGACAAATAACCATTTATTCAAGCTCTGCCATAAGGAGGAAAATTAGACCTAAATTGTATCACCTGAACACAAAATAAATAAAGACCACATCTTGGGTTAACAAGCTTTTCCTTTTGAATTCAGAAAGACATTAATATACTTAGCATACCTGAATTTGGATAAAGGCAGACATCATTTATATCATGTTCTGGCTCCATTGAAGTAAATATCTTTCCCTGAAATTGCAGGAAGAAAATAAATCATAAAGAACTCCAAATATAATTAAATTCAGTAAATCTAAACATTAATAACAGCTACTATAGAAGCTAAGAAACATGATGGAAAAAAGATGGAACAGATTTTGCAGAACAATAAAATGTTAATTACATCTGAACATAACACAAGGAACTCAGTATTGTATTTTATCTCTGATTCAATCTCTTACAAGGAAGTGCAGCCTACTGGTAATTGAAGACACAGCAATGTACAGTGGTACCTCTAATTTCTTAGCTTCTACTCAATGTAGATTGGCACCTCTAATTTCTCTGACTTCTGTGTTGAAAATATGTCAGATTTATTTTATTTTATGCAAAAATGGGGCTGAGGTCCACAAGTTCCTGGCACATTGTCAGTGTAACCCTCACTTTATTCATAAACTCTGAACGTGGTAAATAATTTTACTTTTCTAAGTATGATTAGTTGAAAAAATGGATTAGGAGTGGAATTTGAATCTGGAACTTGGTTCTTCCACTGTACTGAAATGTCTACATGAAATTTAATATAGCTCAGCACTTTATTTATGACTTATAAACTCAGTATTAAAGAGATCTTGATATAAAATAAAAGTAGTTAAGAGCAAGCAGTGGTATCTAGCTTAGATCAGGATTGAAGTTATAAAGGTTACTTAAGAAAGAGGTAAAAGCAGGAAACAATGTTCTCAAAATAATAAGAATTGGAACACAGTCTGAAAAATCCAGACAAAATACAGGTGCTCTTATAAGCCAACACACAAAACAGCCAGTAAAGGAAGAGTCTATAACAACTGGACCACATAATCTGAAGCATGAAACTACATGCCTACACAATTCTAAATGAGGGACAGGAACAAGGCAAATTTTGATCCTGTTCCTCTTTTTTTTCTTTCCCTGCAGCAATCCCACCTACCTTTCTGGGCCCTTCCTTTCCCTCCCAGTTACATGCTGTTACCCCACCCACCTCTGGTCTCTCCCTGATGATTAAGAAGAGTTCTCCTCAGCAGACAAAAGCCTGGTGCTCCCCACCCCAAGGCACGTCTCAGCATGGGACTATTCTGGTATCAAAGCCATATGCTCTCCACCCACAGTCTGCCTCTGCACTTGGTTCCCAGCCAGAGATAGTCAGGAACCAGCATCTGGGAGAGGTGGAGCCAGCTGGAACATACTCTAGGAAAGAGTCCAAAGCTACATTTGCCTTCCAGCAGTAAGAAACTCTCCCTTTTCCCACCAAAGGCCACCTGACAAACCTTACAGTGTTTCATTCTCAAGGAGGGAAATATATATACCTAGGACAAATGGAGAGAGGCCGCTGCAGATGTTTTAAATAATAAACAATAATTTATTTGCTCTTTCAAACAATAAAAATTGACTGCAGAGGAGCTTACAAAAAACTACTTGTGATCACAGAAAAAATAAAAGAGGCTGTTGAAAGTCCATGAAGCAGCACAACAATAAAGAAGTGACTGCCTGAAATAATTAGAAAAAAGGCCTCTACTACAACTTTCTTTATGTTTCACTATAAAGTTAGAAAAGCATAGATGGAGAATGTTTTTTAGAAGGAACACAATGACTACAGACAACCCCACAAACCAAAACATGTTACAATAGTGCTACCATGAATATATGGGGTAACAAAATATGTTGCCCCATAGATTCATTGTAAGGTTTATTGATGGAAAAGTAAGAAAAAGGATGGCATGATATAATGAAAAAAGTGCTATGCAAATTAGAGATTCTAATTTCATTTAGAGGTGCAAAGGGCAGGCATAAAGACATTGCCCATTGCAAGATAATCTCCTAATAGCGTGTAAGACACACTGTTATTTGGTCCCATGCACAGTATCTGCTTCAGTATCCAAATAGGATCCTGTGAAAATAAGCAGTACCTGATTTTAATAGGTCCTTAACTAACCGATCTACCTCTGAAATTAACCGTACTTTGAGTACATGGAATGAACCATACATGGAATGAACATGTTTTCTCTGGTGAAAAAATGTAACTGAATGTATTCAAGAACACTGAGGAAGAACACTGAGAAATATACAAACCAAGGCAATGGCTAAGATACTACATTGTACATTTAAATCCTTCTCCTGAAAGAAGCCTCTTGGCCAGACATGTACAAACAGCTAAAAACCCCCTAAGACTATATACCTGACAGGCTATTGAATACCTTCCCAGATGTGATCACAGAAAAAATAAAAGAGGCTGATTTAGTCAGACAGGACAAAATGCTATGTAAATTAAGAGACATTAAAACCCCAACTTCTTACACTGAATTTCAACTTAATTAATCAAGCTGCACAAAAAACACTTCAAAACAACAAACCAAGAAGAAAAAACCCAAAAAACTCCCAACCCAAATAAAGTAAAAACTAAAAAATCTGAATGCAGCAACACGAAACTACTTACTGTATCTCTGTTCCACATTTTTATGATTCGAGAATCTGCAGAGATAATTAAATCCAACTGATGCTGAAACTGAATTGATTTAATAGGCAGGCCATAGTGGTGATCTTTGACTATTAATGGATTACTGGACCGGAGATCATATAATAAGACCTTGAAGAATAAGAGACAAATTAAACTTATAACATTGTAAGATCATGAGGAAGCCATGCCCATCAGATCTTCACTAAACATTTAACTAAACTTGAGATTTTACTTAAATACATAGGCAGGATTTATATAAAATAAAAAAATTTAAATTCTGAAAACAACTTTTTAAGTGAGCTCAGTTTATTCTAACCAGGTATTTTAACATAGGCATATTTCCATCTAGAAAAATTAACGAATTTAAGACCTACCCATCTTTCTAAAGACTTTGTAATTTCTATTGAAAGAAACAAACCTTTTTTTGTTTGTTTTAATACTCTAAGTATTTCATAATTAGCAATATTTCACTTTCAGATTCTTGTGTTGTTGCTACATGATTTAAATTTTCAGACTTCCTTCCAGATTCAGTGAACATAACTTTCCCTCAGAAATGTAATGTACCACAGAATGTAATTTTTTATGTTAAGGAAAGCAGTGAGTACAGGTCCTGTCTTCCAGAAACCTGCATTTTATCTCCAAAATTACTATGGAACTTAAGAAAGTTAAATCTTTCATATGAAAAGTGTGAATAACACTAATTTTTTTGAAAAATAATATCATCAGTTTTTTTAATCAGAAACACAATCAACAATAAAATTTATCTGACTTGTACACTAACATAGCAAATACAATTCTCACACACATATCTGTTCTTGAAGAAGCTACAGTTTTCTAAAACCATGAAAATACTAATGAAAGCAGGAAACAATCCCCACACTTTCCTTTACAAATATGATGGTAACAATAAATTAATTGAAATGATTCTTCATATCAAGACACTAAAAATAACAGTTTAAAGACAATAATTTCTGGATTTTTAGCCACCATCAAGACAAGGGAGAGCACATATGTTACACTGAGATGTACTCATAGTCCCAAAAAGCAGCAACTCAGCAGCAAGTCATAAGAAAATTGCAAATTTGAAGTTATATAGTATGTAGGTTAAGATGATTTAAAGTGATACCTACAAAATTCTGAAGAGCATAAGCATTTGACAAAATTAAATGGCAGTTTGACTATTACTACTCTATACATATAATTAATACTGTATACATGTAATTTATGGTCTAATAAATACTTGCAGTAATAGATATATACTGCACTCAATGTATGATCTCCTAAGAACTGTAGTAGATGAAGTCAAATTGAAAATGAAGTCTACCTGACCAGTAGATGTTCCAACAGCCATATTCAAAGCCCCATCAAATTTCAGTGCTGAAATGGATGGCAAACCTTCTATCCTGCAAAGCACAATGCTTATAGTTAGGCATTCTTTCAATAAAGCCTACAAATAATATTTTTAATATTAAAAATAGCTAAGTTAGTTCTTAGCTAATAATAAAATAATTCACAGGTATCACTCAGAAATACTACTTCAAAAAGCTGCTTACATTCCCAATGTGGATTCCTATACAAAAATAGCCACTATTACTTAGATCAGTGTCTAAGAGAACTCCTTTATGACTAAGAAAATCCTTTATTCACACTAGGGATGACAAGAGAACAGGCAGGTCAGTTTAAAGCAAAGTGGGATTTATTTCTGAAACCAAAACTTCTGAAAAATCCAGAACAACACAATTTGAAAAGGTAGCCTTTACTCACTCTGTGTCTGCTGTCACACTGCTTAAAGCACAGTCCAACAGCCCAACTCGATTTCTAGTTCTAGGATCCCAGCATTCCACTTTACCCTAGACAGTTTAGAAAATATGGTTCAAGCTTATGCAGCAGATGCCTGGTAGTCTGAAAACATTTAAATAAAATTATGAATTATCTAATCTAATGAATAATTAACAAAATTTCCTAGGTTGACGTGAGCTGTTCAAATAATGACATATAGGTTGCACACATTTTATTTCCAGTTTTTTTCAATGCAATCTAAATCAAAATCACTAATACTAATTTTCTTAAGATTAACAGGATACACGTGCCAGCTAATTTCTACAGATGGCTACACTGCAAAATGAGAAAACATTCTTTTCACTCTCGTCTGCAAAATCTCAAGCACTCAGCAACCAAGTAACTGCGATATTTTATCTGCACTACGCTCTGAAAAGTAATCTTTAACATATCTTCATCTAACATGGCAAATGAGACCAATTTAATTAATTAGATTCCTGATTTCTTCTTATCCTCCTGCAAATTAACATAAAAAACAAACACTATTGCCCTTTTCACAAAAGGAATGCAAACATTTACCTCAGCCGTTCCCATAGCAAACAGGAAGTGTACAGGATTTATGTCACAGACATTACTCTCTCTACAACAGAAAAAGGAGCAAGTTTAATGACTTCAGAACAATTTAACACATGAACAACTAATAAGATTTCTGTAATCATGTACACTATTGCTCAACCTGGAAAAGCAAAAGTTGGAGGGAGGGACAGATGGCCACATAACAGCTTCCCTTACTTAAGGCGAGCTTAGTAACAATCTGGAGCCAGAGACAGTGCTGATTACTTCAAACAGGTAAGGTTCCAACTGCATGTGAGGATAATATTTTTATGCTATAAGGATAATTAAGCACTGGAATGTGTTTATGTCATAGAGGCTGAGAAATTTCCATCTTTGGAGTTTTCAGGACCCCGCTGAGAAAATTCGTCTGAATCCATGTGACCGTGCCCTGGGCTGGAGCCTGGGCTCTGAGGTTCTCTGCGTTCCTCTGCCCACATCCACCACCCACCACCAAGCACTGCCACGTCACTCTGCTCCACTGCACTCCTAAACAACTCAACAGGACATGAAGAAATGGCCTCAAGGTGTGCCAGGGGAGGTTTGGATTGGATACCAGGAGAAACTTCTTCACTGAAGGGGTTGCCAAGCATTGGAACAGGCTGCCCAGGGAAGTGGTTCAATCACCATCCCTGATGGCATTTAAAAGACATGCAGATGAGGCCTTTGGGGACATGGTTTAGTGGTGGGTTAATGATTGGGCTTGATGATCTTAGAGGTCTTTTCTAACCTAAATCAATCTCTGATTCTGTCAAAAGATCTTTATGATTAGTTATGTTCTGAAGCTTACACCTCCAACATGTTCTGTCTGACCAATGGTCTCCTCTTTCTCACCCAAGTATCCTGTTTCTCAGCAGGGCACCCAAGAGCCCTGTATTTTGACAACAATTCTTCCAAAGTACAAATATTTCTCTCTACATCACTTATCCCACTGCCTTCCAACTTCTTCAAAGCTCTCTACCTCTAATTCTGTAACTCATCCAACTTCCTCACAACTTAAGCCTCCTCTCTCTAAGTCAAATTTTACTCTACACCCTTACGTCTCCCCATTCCAGGATTTCCCCCTTTTTTTTTTTTTCTCCTCCTGTTGCTCAGTTTTTTACTGTGTCTTCCCCAAATACTTCCTCATCCACTAAGCTATTCTATCCACTGAATACCAGCTGTTGCCCACCAACACACCACTCTATCTAGTGAAGTCTGTTCTTCTCATCTGCCTCTCCCCACATAGAAAAAGCTCAGCTCCTACTCTGGTAGGCTTTTCAAAAGAATCAGACACATGCTGGAGATATAAAAATTCTCTTTGGGCTACTTCAAGAGCAGAAGGACAAAGACATGTCTGGGAAAGTACATACCCTGTGGGTAGATCTCTATATGATGGCTAAATTGAGCAATAATGGCAAAGTTTTAATGAAATGCTCTTAAGATCAAGTTATATAATACCTATTTAGTCCATATTAAGCAATTTTAAAACATCCACAAAAGAAAATTCAATTAAACATAAAAACTAGAACAAAAAAAATTACAGAACATAAAATGAAATGAGACTCAGACTCAGCACATGTTCATTTTCAACTCTGCAAAGCATTTGGGCAGCGTTCAGAGACAGTAGTGGTGGTGAGCATGCCAGGAGTCTGCTTCCACCTGGTGGAGAGAAGGGAGGTCATGCATTACACAGGACTTACGAAGCTTCGGTTTGCAGGGAGTTCAGGAATCTTCCTTGTTCCAGATTTAGCCTGTACACTTCAGAACTACAAAAGAAAAATCCAAAATTACTCTTGTGTCTCACAAATACTGAAAAACACTGCTGTAAATTTGAAGGCATTGTAAAGATTCTTATTCACAGCGTAATTTTGCCCAACATACAATTTTTGGAATTTGCAATTTTACAAGACAAACATATACTTTGGTGTTCAAAATACAGAGAAAAATGTGCATGTTCACCATTTATTTATTATACTTCAATATCCTACCAATTACTGTTTTCCCAGGCAAAAGATACATTAATTAATTTGTCAAGATCATGTAATTTCCTGGGATTTAATTTACAATCTTGAGTTTCTACATACTTTGTTGGAAACCCTAAGGATCTAGTTTTATTTTTACTATGTCTTTTCAGAAACCAAATTATGTGATTTAACTCACACTTCACAGCAATAAAACACCAATCAAGATAGGAAAAGTCATTTAATTTTCCTTACTTAAATGCTAAACATTTTTTAAAATAATACACTGACCTGCAGTTTTTAATACAAACTTGAAAATACATGATACACATGGTTTAAGAATCAAAGAAAGAAAACAGCTTAAAAACAGATGGGAAATTGAATTAATTTTAATCTTCCCACATTTTCCACTCTTCACTGTCTCCCTTATTAATTTGGAAGGAATTGGCACTTCTTCCACTTTTTAACTTTTCTAATATTTTAATGTTCATTTTGTTATAGGAAAACAATGCTAACAAAACTGAAACAAAATATTCCACTTAATACCTTGCTCCTACGAAATAAAGGTCACATGATGGGTAGTGGTAAGAGAAATCTCTACCAAATTTTGGTATTCTCGTCTTGTAGTAATGGCCATGTTGTGAATGAAACTCCACAAATCTGCCACACTGCAAGAAGACAATCTGAAAATAAAACAGAAAGCATTGAAACACACAGAAACAGACAAGGATCTCACCAGCTTGTCTTACAGCACAAACTTCAGCCATTTTTTTTTTCAAACTCATACAGGCTTATCACAACTTATTCAAACAATTTCTACTAAAATGACAGAATCAACTAGTGCTTCATCATTCTCACTGTCCACAGCAAAGAGTTTTGTTAACATTATATGAATATTCACAAGAGTAAATGAGACACCCTCAAAGTGACTCTGCAGTCAGAAGGAGCACTTCTCATGTTCTGCTGCACCAAAATTAACATTTCTACTTCCTTCAAGACACTACAGTTAGTGATCTCTTCCAGGTACAAAGCTGTGCAGCACCAGTACGTTTACATGTATTAAGCACATAAGGTACACATCCTGATGCACAGCAGTGTTCCAATAAATGACACAAATGATATTTCTGCATTTCTGTTCTTTACCAACTGAGTAAGAACACTGTTTTTCTGAAACTTAGACAAACATCTCAGTCCTGGAAAAACCTACAGGGAGGCATTACTAGAGAGCTCAATCTACCCCAGTAAATAAAACAGGCCAGGTAAAAGGCTGTTACACTCCTTTTGAGAGGTTAACATGGCACATACCCACAGGAAAGGATTCTTCCCACTCCACAGACAGGTTCACCCCCATCACCTGTTGCACTCGTGCTGTACCTCAAGCCATGGCCAGGCACTGTGCAATGGAGGAGCAGCTGGCCTGGCCCAAACTCATGCCATGCATGATAATCACAGCCAAACCTTTGTCTCTGAGCCTCATCCCTATTTAGCTTGGATTAGAAAAGTCATACTTTAGTTTAGTACATGCATCTTCTAAAAACAGTAGATAGTGAATATCTAAAATTTTCTACTGCTAAATTACACTGTTTGCAATGCCAATAAGGATGAGACACTCAGGGAAGGTGAGGTGTGCAAGTTACTTTAAATCTGTCATCTTTATTTATAAATCTGTATATGGAGAAAATACTGACCCGGGCTGGCACCTCATGCTTATTTATCATTAAGTTCCTCCTTACTTGTGTGCTTTTTCTGATATCAGAAACCTTAGTGATTCATTTTTTATTCATGGACTTACTCATCTTGGTCCAAGACTAAGTAGAGTATCATATCCACATTTAATTTAAAAATATCAGTATCACATGTTCTTAGTTCACTACCAGTAAGTCACCAAAAACCTGTTTGAAGGAAGAGAGAAGATGCAGTTTACCTTCAATAAGAAAAGTGAATTTTTTTCTCACCCACTCTGCCTCCAAAAAGATTTTAGGAAGTTTTTTACAGTTGCCAAAAGCATCCAAATATTCTCCTAATAATTGTCTTACCGCTAATTCCTATTTAAACACAAATTTCTACAATATTGGACTTGAATATATTCGTGTTCTCTCTCATTAGCAGCGGATATAGCTCACTGCAAATTGTGTTTGTCTTTTCTTCTTACTAAATTAATTTTGCTCACCACCAGAAAACTACAACCTGAGAGGAGCACAAACACTGGCACTGGTGTGTGACAACAATAATATGTGGAAATACAGGCCTCCTAGCAAAAGGCTGTGGGAAAAAAGACACCACACTCTCTCCCAAGTCTTAAACAGTCCAAGTCTAAGACCTGCAAGCCTGAAACTTAGAAAAGCACAGAAATGTAACTGGTCTTATGGGTACTAATCTGCATGAAAGAAAACAGGTGCTCTGACCAAATAGTCATTTGGGACACTGAGGAACATGCTGTGGTCCCAGTGTTTCTGACTGGTTATGAACAGAAAGCTGTGCATGTTTTCAGCTGAAATGGGTGCTGTATTTCAGGCTGAAGCCCTCTGTCAACTTCATACAATCTTTATGTTTTCAGTTTTATTTTACTAAAACTTAAGAAATCATCAGAAAAAAATAAACTTCAAGTAGCTGTAAGCCTCATACATAAGCCTCAAAGCAACCTTACAGGGATGGCAGGAACAGATCTGGAGAGGAACTATTTTCCCTGGCTGAGAGCACCAAGAGGGCTACCAAGACTGACAAGAGACAGAATACAGACAGTACAAAAAAAAAAAAAATCTCTCTTTGAAGTAACAACAGTAAAAACTTAAGCTTTTCCTGGGCAGGTTTGACAGGAACTAAGAATTCTTTATGACAAGGTAGAGCAGAATTGCAACAATTTATTCAGTAAATCTGTGGAACCACCATGCCTGCAGATTTTAACAGAACTTTCAATTAAAATTATATTTCAAGGTCGCATTCAAATTAATACTTCTGTGATTCTAAAAATTTGAAGTGTAATTTCTCAAGTATCGTTCCGTCTTTCTAACACATCCACAACATTATGACAGCTACTTGAAGTTTATTTTTTTCTGATGATTTCTTAAGTTTTAGTAAAATAAAACTGAAAACAAAGATTGTATGAAGCTGAAAAAGCAGGGCTTCAGCCTGAAATACAGCACCCATTTCAGCTGAAAACACACACATCCTTCTGTTCATAACCAGTCAGAAACACTGGGAAAACAGCATGTTCCTCAGTGTCCCAAATGACTATTTGGTATGTACAACTAGAAACATTTTCCACCAGACAGACAAGTGGGAAGCTACTGTAAAGTATCAGCCTTTACTTTCTGGTACTTGAATTCATGCACTTCCTTGGAAGTCTCAAAGGAAAAGTGTAAAAGAAGCTACAAGGCTAGATGATCGTGGCTCTGATCAAACAGCAGTACTTATTAAAACAAACCTATACCTGAAATGGTATGGTCTTTTCACAGAACAAAGGAGTATAAAACACTCAGGTGATATCTTCAGGTACAGCACTTCATTTAAAAATAAATAAAATTAAAATAAGACTAAAAAAAAAAAAAGACATTACTTCTGTCCACAATTTTTGCCTCATTCATACGCTCCTAATCATCACGTCTATAACAACACTGACAAATCAGGTTGTTAACTTACCCACAGCTATCCCACCTTTCAAAAACAGTGTATGTATGCATCACTTGTCACAAGGGATTGTGACGGAATGTTAGCCCAGAAAGAATAGTTAATTCCATTTTTCACATTATTGTGCTTGCAGGATAGATCACTATTTGAAGTTTTTGTCTCCAACAGACAAAAGACTTTGAAAGTGGTAAAGGAAATTACAGTACAAAAACACAAAGAAAACAAACAGAACTTTAAAGGTACAAAAAACGTTTATCTTCTTTGCTGTTTCTAAAAAAACATTTTTGTTCCAAAAGCTGTGTTGATTGACCGCCTTTACTACATAGGAAAATGCATTTTAATATACACACTAAACAATTTTTTCATTTATGCACTGGAAACTATTAAACATACCTTTGAGTAATCATCTGATAAAATCTCAAACGTAACCACTAGAGGAGAGAACAAGAGAATTTTGAGTCAACTAACAAGCAAACTTACTTGTAAACATTGGCATAATCCTGAAAACATTTACACTCATGCTAATCTTTAGTCATGTAAGTATTTCCCATAGGTGCAAATGCATAATGAAGGCATTAATCCTCAGTAATATCTCTAATTATGTAACTTGATTTGCAAAACCATAAGTAGTTTTCCAAAACTTTAGAAACATATGAAGCATCCTGTAATCTTTTTATTGTTCTTGTATACTTGACATGTGCCTCAACACAATGCTCAACCATGTATTTTATGGGTGTGGGAATGTCTAATCAAATGGTTTTCAGTGCATGGGTGGTCCATGGAGCTTTGGTAATCTATCAAAGATGATAAAAGATTACATGAGTTTGGACATATAAGCATAAACTTGTACATGCAGTCCTTCCAAGGGGTCAGCACTTCCACAGAAGAAATTTTAAGGCTCAAAAAAAATCACAAATGTGAAAGCTACTATTCATGCTGAACACTACTGTATTGAACTTTGCCTAGTTTTAATTAAGCTGAGTTGGGAACATTAGGGAGTAGCTGCTTCAGCTAAATTGGTTCTATTTAAATGAGATAACTCATTTAAAGTTACCTGAAGTGACTTCTGCAGTCTACTAAGATGCCAGTTCAAAAAAAAATTTACTTTAATTAGCAGCAAGCATTTATGATTGCAATGACTTCTCTTTTAAAGAGGGTTTTGCTCTTGCCATACCTTCCTCTCCCCAGCCTCTCTGAAGCCCTGCCTAACAGTGCTCCTTCACCCTACATGACTCCCTCTAGTCCTGAGGCAGAGAGCAAAGAAACATCTCCATGCTCTTATTACAATTTTTATTTCTCACATCACTTTCACACACAGCACAGTTAGACCAGTTAAATTCTTCTGTAATGAATGTGCTCATCTTCTCACTGTTTTGGTCACCCCTATAACCCAGCTTTCAGTCATCAGTCTTTTAATATCCCAGTCTTCAAACAAAAAAAAAACCCTGAAATAACAACCCTCCCACCTCCCCCCCAAAAAAACCCTAAACAAAATAACCCCATAATTCCTCTAATTTAAGCACCCTAAAAGCTCAGAGCTGTGGCAGCTCCTGTCCTGCTCTAACTGCCAGCCAATTCTCTGTTTCCCATTGTCTAGATGGCTCATTTTCCTCACCACAGTTGTTCTCCAATCAAATTAGTAGCCAACAAGGAATAATTAGAGCCTTGGCCATGCTACCATCTACCCCTAAGTACCTTGTTTCCAGAAAACAAGCAGAAAACCAAACCAGCAAACAAACCAACACCCCCCAGGAAATTCTCCTTACACTGTAACTCACCTACTGAGCTTGGGCTCCAGAGAGAAAAGAGAGCAACCCACAGTGCATTCCCCTACCTTAGTGCTTCACAGAACACGTAAGAAGGGAGATTTTGCCACCACCCAGCCATTGTACCGTTGTCCCACTGACCAAACAGAACACAGATTTCAGCCACGTTCACCCTCTGAGCCCCACACTTTCTGGTTCAAGGTAAATCTTGCATCCCTCACTATTTTCCAAGCAAGTAAAGAACTTTGACATCAGAATAAAAGGGGAAAATTCAGAGATGAAAACTAGATGGTTTTACTCTAGATTCTCGTGTTCCCCTGAAGTACATTCTGTCCCCTCAGCACAGGGAGCAGAATTTCTGCTCGAGTCCAACCTGAATTATGTATGACAGACATCTTGTACTAACAGCCATGGCTTATACTAACCTTCGGAATCTAAGCATCTTTCAAATTTCTGGGATAACTGATAAGTGTCAAAACAGCGGACCCTGGGCTTGTAAGTTCCTGAAAGAATAATTTGATATTTAATTAAATAAAAAAAGTTAAACAAAAGATAACACAAAAGTTGTTGTTTTTTTGGGTTTTTTTTTAAGTATAATGTCTTACATATAGAGGCTTTACTGTGTTTCTACTGTAAGTCTTATAAAGTCTTAAGATCTTCCCAAAGCATCTGTGACTGGAAACACAACACATGCCTCTTAGTAACACAGCCTTACAGCGTGGTTTCTGTAAGCACCCAGCTTGTATGCAGGTTCTCCTAACTACCAGATACTTCATACAGAATCTAGCAACACCTTGCAGTAAATCTGAAAGACCAAGGTTCCTTATGTTATTAACACCTACTAAAGTATTCATGTTTGGATCCCATTTTGACAGTTATAAAATGCAGCATTATCCTCTTCCTATAAAATAATACTCAAACAACTATGTTCAGAAGTTATTTAACAAATATGCAATAAAAGTAATTTAGAACTTAGCACTGAACTGTATTATAGATGGATTTGTTTTATGGGTTTTTTATTTGTATCATAAACGCTGGCAGCAGGGGGGTTGGGTTAGATCACCTTCAAAAGTGCTTTCCAACCCAACCCATTCTATGATTCTAAGAATGTATGTATTCTAAACAGAAGTGGTCCACAGCACCACTCCCAAGACAGCCATTCTATCACATGTTTAGAGTAAGCTTCCAGCAGAATGTTCAGTTCCACACTTTAAAATGAACTCTTTCCAATTCTACCTGCAACACTAATTCACTCTGCACCCAAGATTATCTAGGACTTTTGGCCTCTGTGAGAGAGAGAGTTTGTTAACTCACCAACTGCCATAATATACTGTCCATCTCTTGATACCTTAATCTTTGTGCTAACCGTGGGCATTTCAAAGTCTTGAATAAGTTCAATTCTTCTACGGATATCTGTAAAGAAAAAAAAAAAAACTGTAGAATTAGCACAATTCTATCAATCCAAAAAACTAACGGTTTCCTAAGGAAGTATGTTGAGCTGAGCATAAGGAATATCCTTTAAAGATATTATAACTAACACATTATAAGCAGTTTGTGTCTGCTTACCCTGAGAAGCAGACTACCTCTGTGGAAAATAAATTAGTGCTCCAAGGTAACTGTGTAACAAATTATTATATTATGTAGTAGCAAATACCCACTGCACACTTACACAATTAAGGCCTTTATAAGATATTCCATGCCCCATTACCTCTATGCATTTTTTTCTTGGTTAAATTTCTTGTATAACACTTTCTATGATTCCAAAGAGCCTTTTTTATTTTTTGTAAGAAGCTCAGGCTAAAATGATGTGGTCCTGCTCTCTAAGATTAACACAGCATCACAGAGCAGTTCATGGTCTTATTTTAATGTAAGTGACAACATGGAATTCATCCATCATGTCTCTGTTATAATCCACAACCCAAATATTTAATGTCTAAAATTTGAAACACCACTAGCTATACAGTGTTCACGTGAAGCTATACAAGATGTTGAAACAACCATCTGTAGTTTAATTCTGTAGTTTTATATTATGACTTAGCGATAACTTCTGTGTATCAGTCAGTGAGGAGCCTCCTCTGGACCTGCATGTTATGAATGTGGAGTAGCCGAGTATTGCTGAGCACCCTGCGAGGGGAAAACTCACCCACATCTTTCTTCTGTAAAGCTCTTTTCTTCCTGTCAGAGAGCCACTGCAAGCAAAGGTATACATCAGTCTTGAGCTCATTAATCATACAGGAACTCGATAATCACTTAAAAGTTTATCCAGCCATTTGAAATATAAGACGTTTAGGCTGCTAATTCTTTTTTTTTTTTTCTGGATTATCTTCCAATTTCCATTCCACTGATAAGCTTAACCATTCCACATCAAGAAAACTTAAAAGGTCGCGTTGCTTACGGGTCTGTGGACCAGCACCGCTACAGTCAGTGGTTCACGCACTCAAACTACATTTCTAGTTTGAGAAACACTCAGAGCTGTTTCTCGGTAACGATCCCAGCACCAGCGCACATGGACCGGGGCAGCTCAGCCGGGCCGGGCCGGGCCGGGGCTCGGCCCCCGCGCCGGTGCCGTGCGGCTCCAGCTCCCGCCAGAGGACCCGGGCCGCATTCCCACCGCCGCCCTCACCTCCGGGA
>VXBQ01014497.1:485828-520025 GCA_013400175.1 Phainopepla nitens
GCGCACCTGAGAGCGGGCACGGGCGGAGGGGATGCTCCGGGGGAGCTCTCGGGAAGGAACGGGGGATTGCGGCGTAGTGCCAGCTGCTCGCTCTCCTCCCCTTATCTCTTTGCTTCGCACCACAGTAGTTGTCCCTCTATTCCGCCACTATTCTATCTGTGTGGCTCTGCCTATACCGTCCCTGTACGCCCGGACTTGCCTTCCTCCAGCTCCTTCCTATCGAGCCTGGGAAGAAAAAACACAGAGGAGAGCGATATTCCGTCTTGCCAGTGGCATCTTTTGCAGCCTCTATGTTCTGCAGAGGTCTTGCTTTCATTTTTCTTGCAAGTGTCCAACAATTTGAAAGAGAATATTTATCAAGCAGAAATTCTTTATTACGTTTGGGTGGTTTGGTGAATCCCCCAGGCTCCCCAATAGGCACTGAACTTAAAGTGCAAGGCAAAAGGAAGAGGCTGGGAGGGAAAAGGGGAGGAGGAAGCTTCATTTCTTCATGCAGAAACTGGATGGAACAATCCTGAGAAGGAAGGAATAGCCACACTCTTTCCGTGACATTCTGGAGAAGGTCATGTTCCATTTCAGCCTGAGACTCAGAACTGACTCACTCTCCTGGTGTTTCTGAAGAAAAGAAATCAGTGATCTGTTCAAACTCTTTCTGTTCTTAGGGAAGAACACAATTTGTGTGGTACTCTTTTAGCCAGTTACCTGCTTTGAGTTTCTCCAGTGACCAGCAGTGAAGGGAAAATATTAGATCATGTCGGAATTCTGGCTAATTTCTGCCCCAGGAGATAAAACAAATCTGCAGGCGTGGGAGAGAATGAACACGGTGACATCTAAATCCAACCTGTCCAGCAACAGTAAATTCCATATTCCAGACTTAAAGGTAAGTGAGGAAGGGGTTTGTGTATGGGCGATACAGCAGCATTAGCCAGGGCTAAAGACTTTTTGGGGTAAATATGGGATTTATTATTTGGGATAATATGCAGAGAGTAGGATACTGTGGTTGGGGGATGAGTTGTGTTCAGTCAACTGAAAATTGGTCAGAGAGAAATAAGTTGTTGTGCTTGAAGCTGAGCTTCACATTGGAAGGGTACATGTATAAGGAGTGAACACAAGTGAGATGTTAAATAACTGATCTATTGCATTCCATGTACAATTTACTCCTAGTGATCAAAGTCATACAGCATGGTACATCATGGATTGCTAATGCAAAGGGAATAGCCAACTATCCACAGCCATGGCAGCAAGACTACTAACAGAGAAAAGAGTGTTGCTTTTTTGTATGCACACCTGAGATTGATATGATTTTTACATTCCATGGACCTTATTTTTACCATCTGTGGACCATATCCCACTGGTGGTGGTGAGAGCTTATGCTTATGTTGAAGGAAGTAAAGCATTTGGAGTATCTGAAGATGCTCATTTGCATTCTATTTGTTCTACATTAAATTTGTTTCTTCTCCCTTAGATTTACTCTACATAGTGTTGAGGTGGCAACGTTACAAAAAAAGGTTTGGCAATAGGCTGCAATACCATAAATATGGGGTTATGACTGACAGTGATTCAAAAAGCAGATGTTGGTCAAAAATGGCTTTGTGAGAGGCTTGCTTTGGTAATAACACAGACAGACACCCCCTTTTGAATAAGTGCTGCTTCCCTCTGTGCTCTCAGTACATCTGACTTGTTTGTGTGTGTGCATTATTTGTGTGCATTTCCAGTCACTGTTTTGCCTGGTTAAAGACTATTCCATGCAGCTTGATGATAGAGGACAGAGTGAAAACAGGAAGAAAGACACTGATGTGTAATGTTGAGACTACACATACTTTTTTCCTTTATTGGGAAAAGCTTTTTATGTCCTAGTTCCTGGGTAAAGGAATTGCGACTATTTTCCACCAAGGAAATAAGGTTCTGCCAAACTGTTAAATTCACATGCACTAAGGACAGGTCAGTCTCCTTAAGGCTTTGCCAACCTAATTCTCATCTTTTGCACAGGTGGGGACACTGGATGCTCTTGTTGGTCTGTCAGATGAGTTGGGAAAACTTGATAGCTTTGCTGAAAGGTAAAATAGATCTTATTTACCACCTACAAATGAGAAACAGACATTGTTTTTATGGGATGGTATGTCCTTGTGTTGACTTCAGCCTGACTCAGTCCAGCCTGGACTACAACTAGACTAAAGTGGATAGGCTTTGTTTAACCCTTGTGTTGATTGTCAGGGAGTTATCACTAAGAAAGGCTTGTTCCTTAACATTCAGCTGAATTATATCCACAGTAGCTTTGTCAGCGCAGCAATCCATTGACTGGCAGTTCTAGGGAAGCTGTTTGTCGTAAGAAAACTGCTTTAAATAGGGGGTTGTGGGGTTATTTTGTTTTGTGCTTTTGTTTTTGTTTTAAAGAACATCCTCCCACCTCATCCAGAAACTTGATAAAACAACATTTAGAGAATAAGAAGGCCTTCCTGATCTTGTTTGACAGAATATTTCTGTTGAACCTTCTATCCCTTTTCAGCCAGATAGAGGACTTCCAAAGATTATATTCTTTTGAATGAAGTCCAGACCTCTCCCTCTCAAGCTTTTCAACTCCTTAAAAACCAGAATATTGACTCATACTGCATCCAACCTACCTAAGCAAGGACTCACATGATCTCCTTGCTGACAATTGCCAAGTTTGCCTTTTGGGACAAACTGACCTGTGTATACAAAAGAATACTGTAGTACAGCAAGCTGAGAAAATGCCAAGTGTTAAGATATCTCATGGCACAAGGCAGACTTTGAGGCAGTGAAGGTATAAGCTGCTGTGTTTTTCTACTTTTCCTATTTTTTGCTTTGGAGGTTTACCTCACATGTAGTTTTGGTCACAGAGACATGTGTTAGGTCTGGGTCTTTTTGCCTTTTTTCTCCCAGTCTGGACTGATGAGCATTTGCTTGTCTAAATATGCTCAATCCTTTTGTAGATCTTTGTGTGGCAGTTGCAAAGATATACAGAAACCCCGATACAAATTGTTTGCATCTATTCTAGGCAGTTTAAGTAAAAGTTGGTCTGCTAGAACACATTTCTCCATAGCCTTTTTTTCCTGATTTTACTGGTGCTATGTAAGGGCTGTGTTAGAATGATTGCATCTGATAACTCTGGGTTGCATAAAACATTGATCTTTTAGAATCACAGAATATGATTAATAACTCAAGTTGAAATGGACCCATCAAGATCATTGAGTCCAACACCCTGCTCCTCACAGAACTACCTAAAACTAAATCATACTGCTTTTTCAGGACTTTAAGCAAGACAGAACAACTTAATTTATCAACAAAACCATCTCTATCATGACCCTGCCAAAAATACTGCCCCATATTCTTTTCGTTCCTGCTTCTTCTTCAATTGCAGAGATTCTTGAGGAAGTGGAAATGGGGGGAAAATTTGGGGTGAGACAGTGCCAATACCTACTATCTTTTCTAATGGAAAGTGTTCAATGATCCTTGTGGATCTCTTCCAACTCAGAATATTTTGTGATTCTGTGTCTCTAGTCAGGGTAGTAGATAGGAAGCAACTGTATGATCTGGGTTTGAGGGCTGCCAGAAATCATCAGAACTGATTTTTCAGAAATGCATAAGAAATTCCCAGTTTTGTGAAGAATTAGGACTTCTGGAAAGCTGACTGCAGCATCCATGTAAGATCATGGAGGGCAGTTAGAAGTGAAATGTCAGTAGGAGCTCCTTAGGCTCACTGACTCCTTCTGTTTGTCTTTACTTGCCAGCATGATACAGCTGCTTGTTCAAGCTGAACACCAACTTTACTCCACTAATTGTCCCTTTAATGCCAGTAATGACTCTTACCCTCTGATGGGCTCTTAGCAGGGAGCAAAGGGGTCAGTGAGGCCCTTCCCCTGTAATCTGCTGAGGCAAGGACTCTTCCTATTTGTCTCATTTGCCTGTCAAGATAGGTAACCAAGAAGGATCAACAAGATTTAAAAATAAGAAAGATATTTTGAAAAATAAGAAAAATGCATTAGAGTAGTAACAGAGAATAACAGAATAATCAAAAGTATTAGCAAATTGAGTCCTACAAGGACGTACAAAAGCATTTTGCATTAAATAAATGCTTCAGGTTTTATGTCTAATTTGTGATTCAAGGGTTGAAATGCAAAGCACTCACACTTGGTTGAAGTAAATGGCATCCAGAGGGTTACAGGCCTGTTCAGATGACCTGAGCATTTACGTTCCTGGTCCTGTGAAAGAGCTGCCTGCTGAACTGTTGCTGGATAAACACAGCTGCCAGTAAAGCCAGGCAGCGAAAACCTGTCAGCGCTGCCTCCTGCCAGGACAGCAGAGAAGGGGCAAGAGTTTGCAGGAGCTATTGTTTCCACATACTTTTATTATTTATTTACACGGGGAGGAGGAGTGTTTTTCCATGTCATCCTGTGGTAGCATGGAGCTCTCTCAAAAGCTGACAGTCTCCTGGGTCACTCTTACCAGGGGCTCTCTCTGCTCCTCAGTCAGTGGCATACTTGAGAGTGGCCTCAGATTGCAGGAATTCTGCTCCCTGTAGTGTTTCAGAGATGTGGTAGCACCCTTTATTTCTCAGTATCACTTAAAGAGTGTTAGAGTTTTTTTGGTTTGTTTTGGGGTTTTTTTTGTTTTATTTTGTTTTGGTTTGGTTTGGTTTTGGGTTTTTTTGGAAGCTAATGATATTGCAGCAGTTGCAGAAGCAAAACATCAGAGTCTCAAGACGTAATAGTAGGTTAAATGGAGTTATTCCCTTTACAGATTTTTATTAGTACTTCTTGAAGTAGTTTTGCTGAAACTCTCTTTTTATAATGCATCATTTGATCATGATACTTGATCAAGGCGGGATTCATCTCATCTAAAGGCAGAGATCTGATGGTTGACTGTGAAACTGCCCATTGCTGGATGTTAGTGTAGTCAGTGGGGGTCCTCCAGGAGGTCTGATTCCTGTCATTTGCCCCAGACATCAGTGATGTGGAGGGGATAGGTTCTGTCTTTGCCGGGGAAATGTATTGGGTGAATGAATCCCACTTGCATTTCACAGGATGCAATGCAAGGCACAGAGCCTAAGGCAGGACTGGAGAACATTCCTCTGGCACAGTGTATTACACTCAGTGTGGCTGTATCCTGCTGCAGGGACTGCAGGATGTGTGGATGGGAAGGGAGCCAAGCCTTGCCTGGGCAGGTAGGACTGTCAGGTGTATGAGAGCACACACCTGTCCCACCCTCTGTATCCATGGAGAGAGGCCGGAGCTGTCTCCCACCTGTCAGGTCAGCCACCAGATGCGCTCAAGAGTAAAGAAAGCAGCTCAGGCCCTTTGGAGAAGTTCCTGGTTTATACACACCCCTGTGAACTGCTTTCTCCATAATGTCTTTAGCCTCCTGCTATGCTGGTTTTACCAACTGCTGTCTTGTTACAAGTTCCTTCTGGCTCTCTGAGCATTGTGAAGGAGACAAAAAAAAGCTCTATCTAGGAGCTGAAATTTGCAGAAATGCTTTGCAAGGTTGCAGTTGTCAGGGAATCTCTGTCTGGATCCCTCCACTCCCCCCTCGCCCCCAGCCTGAATGTGGGCAACATATGCTGTACTCCAGCAACCCTCAGCTGCTGCTGGGTCCCTACGGGGCTGCAGCCAGGTGGTGAAAAACTGCAGCACCTCTGAGAAAGGGATGTGAACTGGAGCACAGTGGTATTGACCTACTACAGGGACTCTGAACTGCACCTGCCTAGGGTCATGAGAAGAATTATTTGGGTTGAAAGGGTACTTTAAAGATCCTCTAGTTCCAACCCCCGCCATGAACAGGAACACCTCTCCCTAGACCAGGTTGCTCAAACCCTTATCCAACCTGGCCTTGAATACTTCCAGGGACTGGGCATCCACAACTTCCCTGGGCAACCTGTGCCAGTGCCTCATCATCCTCACAGTGAAGAATTTCTTTTTTTATGTCCGGCCCCTAAGAGTAGATTTATGTCTAAATCTACTCTTTGTTTGAAACTGTTGCCTCTTGTCCTGTCACTATAGCCTCTGGTAAAAAGCCTTGGTCCGACTTTCTTATAAGAGCCTTTCATATACTCAAAGGTTACAAGAAGATCTTCTCTTCTTCAGACTGAATTGACCCCAAACAGCACAAATTTTAAGTACTGCATTCTTGGCAGCATCAGCAATCTCAGATTTTTCCTACCTGTCTTAAGACTGTAAAATCTTACCCAAGACGCTAAGTTTCTTCTCAGTAACAAAGATAGATGCAACTGCTTTGCAGCACATGAAAGAAAAATCCTCTTCTCTAATGCTTTCCTGGTGTCTATACCTGGCCCAAAATCCCTTTCCTGCTCTTGAAAACCACAGGATTAGTCACAACAACACATTGTCCAATCATGCAACATATTGTCCAAACACTGAAGATGCCCTTTCAGTCTCCAGTTCATCTGCAGCTGTAGTGGTCTCCCCTCAGTAAGGAAAGAAAGAGAAATGAAGCAGAAATGAAGCCTGCTGTTACAGGCCCTGTCATGATGCCAAGGATTGTGTCCACTTCATGTCTCTGCCAGTTTAATGGTCAGGCAGTAACCTTGTAGCTGCTGGGTTTTTTACAAGGTGTAGTCAACCCAGGACGGTTGGGAACTGCAGGCCAAATTCTGTGAATATTTTTGAGTGCAGAAGGATGCTTAAACAACCATAGTCTCTCAGCCTGTATAAGACAGGTACTTTGACTAGAGACAGGGGTAACTACTGCTAGAGGGACTTGATTAATCTATTTCTTAATATAAGCAAAGAAAAAGTGGTGCAGTGGAGACAGTGTTCTCTAGGAGGGTCTCTGTACAAATCACTACTCTGAATTGGGCAGAAGGATTTGAATCTAGTTCTCCTACACCTTAAAGGAGTGTCTTGTCCACCATGCTAAAAAAGAAGTTAGAAAAATCCTGTAAAGAAAATTAATAAGAAATAAATTCATCAAGCAAGATAATACTGCTATTTTCCCCTAAGTATTTTTTGAGAACCTTTTCTCAGTGAGCAGTAAGGATTTATTTAGCATCCTTTGGAGCAGATCTTCAGTCAAGGTCTGTATGTAGCCTCTTTTGCCTTCATTGCCTTGGGGGTTTTAAACATGACTTTCTTGCCTTTCTTGCCTTCTGGTTTCTGCTGTGTGTATAATGAGTGTACAGAAGACTGAATCTTGATCTTCTGTAAGTCCAGGCACAGGCAAAATGATATTACCTATCTTTTTGCAGAGATCAGTGTATTTAGAGGTAAGGCATTTAGTTCTGCATTGTGTCCTAGATTTTTTTATTATCATTTGAATTGCAAATTAACCTGCCTTGCTTCAGAAGTGTTTTGTTTGGGCATTTCTGCGTTTATCAGATCACTTTGAAACTGTTTTGTAATAATTTTGTTTCTTCACTAACAAAGTTTGTCTTGTTACACTTAAGCGTAATAAAGAAAATAGCCCAGTACATAGGAGAAGTTCTGGAGGACTCAAAAGATAAAGTCCAGGAAAATCTTCTGGCCAATGGAGGTAGGTGCTCTGAATGTGGGGGTTTAAATGCATTGCTGCTGCTTTTGCTTCAGACTATGAATATGTGGATTTGAAACCCTCACACTTTAGAAAGGACAACCATCAGCAACATTTTACAAGAACGTGTCTAGCCTGCTCTCATTTTTCTCAGCAGAAGCTAACTTTGGAGTGAAGATGAAAGTAAGAGACATCCTTGTTCACTCCTAACATGACCTAGCACACTTCTGTACCCTGCCTGGACTTGATTTCTTAAGGACACCTAAATCTTGTTCTGCATGGCTGTGTGACAACCATCAGTGATCTGTCAGTAATTTGCATTCCCCAGCTATTCTGGAAAAATACAACAAAATTGGATGTGGTATGCATGCCCATTACAGACTTGCAGCGTGATGCTTTTGAATAAACTAGGAGTGTACACTCCATTCCTTTTGCCTGCAATGTTGTACTTCAGACTTGTATTAGTAAAGGATGGGGAAGAAGTTCTTTTAGAAATGTCCTTGAATGATATAAAACTGATGTTTGATGGGTGCAAATGTTTGAGAAATACAATAATCCCCTTACTGTGTTTCAGGGCTAAAGGATAAAATGAAATGTCTCCAAAGTATGTTGAGGACTGATGGTTGTGGTGTTGTTCCATGCATGCATTTGTGTATATTAGTGGTAGACACAAGTCTTGGTCTGGTTGTAGAGATACAGTGATCAGGTTACGATGGATTTCTCAAGTAACAACCTCGTAGCTTGATCACGATATCCCTATGACTTGAGAAACAACAGGTTTTGTTAATTTCCTGTTTCCCCTTTTTACACCATTTGTTTCCCTATCAGCTCTGCATGTGTTGTGTTAGAAGGATATGGAAATTACTTGCATGCGTTACTAATTTCCTCTGTCTGGGTGATCACCCAAACAAATCATACTGAATTAGGACATCAACCTTTTGAAGATTATTGACTGCATCTTAAAAAATGAAGTCAGCTTTTAGTATATGAGGATTCCCCTAATATATTCCAGTGCCAGTTGTCATAAGCATCAGCAACTTCACTGTATCAATTCTTCCTCCTTTCCTTTCTGACTAGCAAAAGAACTATTAAGTTGAAGACTTCCTCAAGATTGTGAAATCAGAAACAAAATTATAAGACACAATTTCTTGCTGTGTTGTCCCCTTTCATACCATTCAACCATCCCAAGATGCTTTTAAGTAACACTGACTTTAGCTCACTTATATATATTCCCAATAGCAGTCTGGTGGTGGCTGTGTGTCTAAAAAGTTTTTTTGCTAGATTTGTAGGAAAAAAAATGCAAAGTAGTAAAAAATACAGCACTTCTAGTTACATGAACTTGCACGCACACACATACACAGACATTCAGCTTTCCAGTGGACAATGGTTGAAAGTAGCCACATGCAAATTTCTCTCTTATAGAGGGAAATGTGTGCTTGTGTAATATAGAAACTTTTAATATATCATAATGGCATAAACAACCTTTCTTGAAATGTAAGTAAAGCTTTTCTTCAAAGATTCATACCAAATTCTCTTCCATTTATGGAAATGTTAAACCTAAATAAATTTAAAAATTTGGTAAGTGGTGGAATAACACCATTTTTTATAGTGAACCCCCAAAAAAAAGCAAAATAGGAAGCATAACAATTTGGAAGAATTAAGTGTTTTGGAGAGGAAGTATTTAACATTGCATTTTAGAGCTGGATTTGTAAGCTAGATTATGAGACATTCAGGCTGTGGGTTCCCTGGGCAGCTGTGAGCTGGTAGGAATCATCTCTCCTGGGTGGGCAGCTGTGTGAAGCCTTTTTAGAACTGACTCAACAGGTGCCATAAATGAGGGATGCCATTCCAGGAGTATCAGGGTACTGGGGCTACTTGGCATTTTAAACACAGCTCTGCTAGTGTGTTCCCAGTAGTAGTTTGTGCCATGCCCAAGATCAGGCTGCTTAACTAACCTCCACCAGTGCCAGCTAGCACTGGCAAGCTCACTCAGGAGTGAGCTTGAAAAACTGGGCTGTGAACGCATGCTGTGCTCAACTGCCCAACATTTGGATGCTGCTGAGATTCAAGGAATGTAAGGAAAGAAAGGGCATGTGAAGTTCTTCAGGGAACTTTTATATCTCATCAGCTATAAATAGGTGAGTTTCTGTCTTTAAAGAGCCTGAATCTGCAAAGCCTAAGCACATGAACTTAGAAGAGAGGCAGCAGGGTGAAATCCTTGTGTTGTGCACCCTGTGCTGAAAATGCTGTGTGAACTTTGTTGCTGAGGTATTTTTGACCTCTCTGCCTTCCCCACAGAGATCACGAGCAAGCACCAATGGAGAACTGTGCACGCAGCAGCTGTGTCATAGCTCTCCCAATCTTCTGCAGTTTTACCCCTTTTCTACACCCTCTCTGTGCAGGAGAATTTCCTCATTCCTGACCAGATATTAGCAGGAAGGGTTGGACCTTTGCCCTGTGACTCTTGTCCATTGGATGTGGGGGATGTTGGTACAGCTGTGGTTTTGAAAGAGAGGGAGAACACTGCCATGGCAAGTGCTCTCTGCCTTCCAGGCAGTTTATCTCTTGCTAAGAAGTCTATTTCTCCTAACATAAGACTTTCCATGCTTTGGAAATCTAATAGGGTAAACTGACTCTGTTGTGGGGCGAGAGAAGCCCATGGAAAGGATACTGCTCTCCTGCCAAGGGTATTCAGTATCACATGAGACCACGGAGTACCCTCAGCCTGATAGTATGGCAATTACAGTTTTTCACATTCCTTCTCATGCATCTTGGTTCATAAAGTTTTCCCCTAAACCTCAAAGTCCAGCCCATAAGACATTGTGCTCAAACCTTGCTGTGGGACTGAATTCACTCCTTGAACAAGGGAGCAAATAACACTGAAGGGCCCCAGCATGCGTGTCCTTTTACTTGGCATCTTGAGCTTGTTTTGCTCCCTATCAGCTCAGAGCAACTTCCCAGACATTCTCCATATTTACCCTCCTGGTCTGGAAGGAAGGCCACCCTTTAGGTGACAGTGCTTCTGGCCTCTTTGTCCAGACCTTGAGACCCTGCCTGCTGCCTTCCCCTTGTCTCCCTAACCTTCTGGGGGGCAGTCCCAGACCTTCTCGTTGTGGCAGGTGGCATGACTTTACCCCATCCTGTAAAGGTCTGCAAGAACACTGTGTAGTGGTGTGTTCAGCATCCAGAGGCTCTCAGGACTCTGACAAAGAGCTGTTTGATTTAATGAACTGCTGGAGGAGAATTCCTTATTTGGTACCATAATGTACAAAGACTTAATGTTTTCTAACACCAAGAACCCTTCAAACTTCTTCAAACAGTGAAACAGGAAAATCTTGTTCTAGGAGCTGGGTGTTGTATGTGTTCATTTCCCCTTCATTCTGGAAAGAAGCCATGGGTCGCCATGGTCTGAGGGTGCCTCGTTTTGGGGGTTGCATGCACAGGTCCTTGCTGTGAATTTCTGTTCTTGCATGCTGTGACTGGATTTATCTATTATATTATCTATTATAAAAATAGTCTCTAGCTTTGTGTAAAATGGGGACCTCTGTATGCAAAGTCAATGAGGAATTCCTCATTGCACCTGCATTTGTTTGATTTCTAGTGAGCATTTGATTGAATCGCAGAGAAGTGACATCTGCTATGCTCTTAATACCTTTGATCAAGCTCTCAGCAACTCTGAATATGACTGCTGATCCTGGGCACAAAGTATTTTTCTGATAGCTGTTGCTGGGATTAAATTCAGGCAGAAATCAAGATTGAGATTACACAAAACTGTTTTTACTGTGAAGAAGAACAGCTGTGCACTGCTGTGTCCCACTGATACAGATAATTTTACACTTTTTCTGTACTACTAGGTGTAAAGCAGAAAAGATTTTTGCTTTAACTTTTAAATTTGGGATGTTTAGGAAGTTGTTTAGATTGGGCATAGGATCTCTGCATATTTGATCTAGATCAAATCTCTATAGGAATTGAGAGATGGGCTCCTGGTTAACGCTCTGAAGTTAGTCAAAGCTATGTCTAATCTATAGCTGGGGTCTACTCCCCAAACCTTGACCTGCCATCTGGTACACTATCTGCTTTCATGCATCTCTTTGCATTTTCAGTTGACCTAATTAGCTACTTGACACGGTTTGAGTGGGACATGGCCAAATATCCCATAAAGCAGCCGCTGAAGAATATATCAGAAGCATTAGCAAAGGTAAATTGTACTCCAGATTTTAAGATGTCAGCATGGGGAAGCATGTCTTTTGGCTGTTTATGATCCTTCCTCTCATGGCAGTCAGTGAGAACTTCCTGGTTTGGGCAGGAACAAGCTCAGAAGCAGTCACTTTGTACTGAAGCAGTTGATATTATTTTAATTTCTACTGCAGTAATAATGATACATATATTGAATCCTATCCAGTCTGTATGTATATGGCACTTTATCAGATTCACTAGAGTACATTGATTTGTTTTCTGTACTTTGATCCTCTTCATTGTAATTTTCTTTTTTTTTTTTTTTTTCCACATACTGCCATATTATTCTCCAGTTCGGAGGTGTTTTTCATGAATTTGTTGGTCTGACATTAAATCAAATGCCTTCAGGCTGAATGAATTATTTATACTGTCAGTTCATTCAGAAAGGCATGATGTGTTGTTGTTCAATGGTAGGTAACAAATAAAACCATGAACTTGCCCCTTAGGTACAGCTCTAGCACGCCAACACCAAGAGTTGACTGAACCCTACTTTCTGCAGAGGCCTTTGCCCCAGGGGAGCTCTGACCCCGGCTCTCTCTTGGCCACCTTGGACCATTCCCAAGGTTTTAGGGGAGCTGGCAGCTGTGTCTCTGTGTTGAGGCGCAGTAGTAGCGGGACAGAGGTGAGAACAAGGCCTCAAGCACTCCATTTACTCCTTTTTTCACTTTTTTAGCAAGTGACTCAAATAGAATCAGACCTAAAGACCCGATCAGCTGCGTACAACAACATTAAAGGAAATTTGCAAAGCCTGGAGAAGAAAACGATGTGAGTATTTTGCACTGGGGATGTTGTTGGCTGAAATGCAGGCAGTGTGTGCTCACACCCACTGCTGTGCAGTGGACCACGTGTGTTCTGGTGGGAACAACTTTTCCAGCTTTGGGACATGCTTAGCATTTAGATACCCAGTGAAAACAGGTGGTGGGGTCGCTGGCATGGTCAGCATATCTCAAAATCAGCTCAGGGAGACTGAAGTTCCTAATAGGATTTTATTGACCGTGTGAGCAAGCAGTCTTGGAAAAAGTCAACTGTTTTGCTCTGATGGGACTTCAGGGAGTCAGAAATTAGATGAGCTGTGTCAGCTGGTGGATTCTTTTGCCACACGGAGCTGTGCCCTAAGTTCTGAACAGCATTTGCAAAGCTCCCGTAGGAAACAGCTCTGTTTTGCTTAATCCTGCACCTCACCAGCAACCCATTTACATTTTTGTTTTCTTTCTTTCCTTCTGTTGCTTCAGGTAATGCACTGTTTGGGCTTCCCAATTGTTCTCTCTCCTGTCTTCATCTGCTTATGGTCTTTGCCTATGTCAGTGCTGATACTTGGGTTTTTTTCTAGGATATCACTGGGGAGAATGGTAAAATCCAGTAAGTAGTAAATTTAGAGCAACTTAGATGATGCTGTGCAAGCTCTCACTCAACACATGCTCATATGTGCCACTGTTCCTACTCAGGATTGGGCACAAGGCACAGGTGGCTGCCTGACACTGCAGCCAGGCAGGCTGGCAGCCTGCTGGCCAGGGCTCCAGCAACGTGAGGAGGGAGAGGAATGGAAACCTCATGGCCAAGGAAAATCTTCCTGTCCCCATTCAATTCACCTTTAAATGCTGAAAACTATGGTGTCCACCAGTGCCAGATAGCTTGAGTTGAGCAAACATCTAATAAGTTACCAGCCTGTTAGTTTATATTTAGACTGGCCCAGTGAACCTCAAACCAAAAAACTACTGATTTAGGTCCTTCTTCACTCCTGCCCAGTGGCAGGGAGGGCAAATCCTCTTCATACCTAGTGCTTTCCAGCCATATACAGCCAGCCCTGGCTTTCTACACATCCCAGGAATTAATGTGATCAGGTGGACTTAGTCTGTGGAGACCTCCTGCAGGTCCCAGTTGTGCCTAAGACCGCTGCTCTCGCTGCCTTTCAGCAGGAGGTGTCTCAGCATGCTTGTCCACGGCAGTCCAGGAGTGCCAGGTTGCTGTGACAGCTTAGGCCTGTACTTACATGGCTCACTCTGCCTGCAGCACGGTCACACAAGCAGCTCAGCAGGCTTCCTGAGAGAGCAAGTGCTTCTCACAAGATGTGGCAATGACTGGGAGAAGATATGCACTTCCCAAGTATTTACTCCCTTACTGTAAAAACAGTAGCAGCAGAATGGTGTAATTTTACATCAAGGGTATAGGCTGGCCTCCTGCTAGTCACCAATATGTCCTTAGTATTAGTTACTTTTTGATTCTTTTAGTTGCAGTAAAAATAATGAAGCAGCCATTTCAGAAGTGTAGCTGTGTCCTCTAGCCGCCTCCTTCTGGGCCTTCTTCTACCCCAATATGTACTATTAGCATCTCTACCCACAGCACAATGCTTCCAATGTTCTGCTGCTGAGTTCCTGCTACTGTTATTTTTACTTTGTCTTCTTCACCGTAGGGGAAATCTGCTGACCCGGACCCTGGCAGACATTGTGCACAAAGAAGACTTTGTTCTGAATTCCGAGTATCTTATCACGCTGCTCGTCGTGGTGCCAAAGTAAGGCAACAGTGTGCGCACACCTCGTGTGCCTTTGAGTCCCAGGCCTCGGCCCAGAACCAGGTGACACTGGGCCAGGCTGGGGCAGCTCATGAGTGCCCTGACTGGGACACAGGTGGAGCCCTTAGCAAAGAAGAAAGAACAATTTCTGCCAAGAGTGGTGCTAGCACAAAAGAGGGAGACAAAGACTGGGCCAAAGCTGGAGCAGAACAATCGGCATGTAGGTTTTTCATGGTTATGAGTGGGTTCTTAGTCTCCCGATAGGAATAGTGTGAGCTAAAAGAAAACCAGATTCTTTGTGCCACATAGCCAGTTTCTAAAAGGAATTAGACGTGTTCAACTCACAGTCTCTCTCTGCTGGCTGTGCCCTTGTAAGTGCCCATACACAGGACGACTGCTACCAGTGGGGAAGTTACACCATGTTCTCCTCAGAGCCCTACACAAAACTTTTCCTCTCCATACTGTCCAACACACACACACAGCACCATTACTCTTCTGTCTCCAGGTTGCAAAAAGCTATCTGAGGTAAGTTTGTTTACTTCATTATCTGAGTTTATTCACCCTAAGAAGAGACTTGCCTCTTTGCAAACTCTCACCATCCCCCTGTTCCCTTTCTCACAGTGCTAGCTTTTGCCATGAGTGCGGTCTAGCACCAGATCAGCTCTGGGATTGCACACAGCAGATGTAGAACACCTACCCATAGACCAGGGCAGCTTGTGCAGGGGTCCTGGAGCACAGGACACTGTGTGGCAGCCTGGAAGTGTATGCCATGCATATGCTTCCTGATGTTGACCCTTCCTCAAGCCAAGATCCAAAGTGAAGACTGAGGGTGTAGCATTGAGGGAAGCATCTCCTCAGCTGTTGACTAGGAGAGGAAAGGATAGGAGAGGCGTAATGTATCTTAATAACATAAACGAGCACAAAGAGCTCAACCCTTCTACCCTAAGTTATTAGCTTAATTAACTACATATATCAACATTTGCTTTCCAGTGCATAGTATTTATTTGCTGTGTTTTGTTTTTTGTTGGTTAAAGGTCAAGTTACCTACAGTGGCAGAAGACCTATGAATCACTCTCTGATATGGTAGTACCTCGCTCCACCAAGTGAGTGAAATTCCAAATTAAGCTCTGTGTTTGTTTCAGAGATCCCCATCATGTTTCAGACCCTTAGATTGGTGGATCCTGGAAGAAATCACTAGTCTAATGCATAGGCTCCACATTAATGTATTTGCAATTCAAATAGAAATTAGTTTGTTGAAGGAAAGTACAGATGAAAGAAAAAATGGTCAGTTTTTTTACAATTAGCTTGTTCCCTTTTCCAGTAATCTGTTTTTTACTTTCAAAACAGGCAATTTATTACATTAATTGAGGTATAGTTCAGACACATGCATTCACATAGAGCTTTATGGAAAGTACTTTATTAAAAGATGAAACACTAAATCTGCATTTTTAATTGCTTCCTGTTGTAGTATAGAATAATTCAGCATACTGTCATTTGCTCTAGCAAGAGCCATATTAACTCATCCTTTCACCTTAGGTAAAAAATCTTTCCTAGGACTTACATATTCTATTGCTCAGCTCATGCAGACTATGAGATCCAGTCCAGGGCACAAGAGCTGACAGCAGTATTACTTGAAATGGAGAAGGTGGAAAGCACAGAGAAAGAAACAAGCTGTCTTGTCTACTGCCTGTCTCAAAAACACAAGTGCGTGTAAAGGTGGGGAAACGTTACCAGGAAACAGAAAAATCAGACAGGCAGAATGTGTGTGTATTACAGTGGGTTCAGGAACTAAACCAATTGAGTTTTACATTGAGATAGAGTAGCCAGTGCAAGTAAAGTCATTGTTCCCTGTTTCTGTCACAGCAGTTTTCAAAAAGCAGGATGTTGTTCAGTATCATAAATGAAAGTAAAAGGATTTGCAAAAGGGAAAGGTGAGGTAGGTAAAGAAGGCATGAGGGATTTGCCATGTCAAATCACAGCAGTGGATTTCCCTCCCACAGAATGATTGCTGAGGATGCAGAGGGAGGACTCTTCACTGTGACCCTATTTAGAAAAGTGATGGATGACTTTAAGGCTAAAGCCAGGGAGAACAGGTAAGAAGCCCAGACTGCTGGGCAGGGCAGCCTAGCAAGAGATGAGGATCAGGTGAGGCTTGTTGGGTGTGCAGTATGCTGAATCCATCAGTGGTTTTAGGACTTCTTGACTGCTTGGGTTACTGTTGGTCCTAAAGCCACTGACAAGGCAGGGTGGGAAGGAGCTGTGGTTGTAGAATCAGTGATCCTGTTCTTTAAGCTTCAAGTTACAGATTTCGGAATTGCCCTTTCTGCTCTCATTCTGCTGACAGCAGGAAGCTGGATTTCTAGGGGTGATTTAAACTCCCACCTTCCACATACTTTAACTTGTTAAATGGCTATCAACTTCCCATACCTGCTTCTCCTGGGGAAAAATAAATGAGTGTGCATATTGCCTGGACTAAGGCTTGTGAGAGCAAATGTCATTCAATTGTAGGTTCATGGTTCGAGAATTTTATTATGATGAGAAGGAACTGAAATGTGAAAAGGAAGAGCTGATGAAATTAGCTTCTGACAAGAAACAACAATATGTAAGTAGCACCTTGTGAGTTGGTGGTGAGTAGTAGCAGCCTTTGCTACCAGCATGCCTAAGCACCTCTCAGAAATGGCTTTATGGTTCCAACAGTCTCTGGTGAGCTCCATTTAGCCCATAAAACTGAAGTGTGGGAAAAATAACATGATTTGCCCAAGGTCACTAGTTTCTGATAGACTAGAGCCATTCTCAGGCTGCCTGGGAACTATCCCAAGAGCCCATGATGGCCTCAGTGGCAGTGTTGGCTGTGGAGCTGCTTCACTCAGGGAGGGGATCACAGCACTCTTCTGTTCTCATAGGGCCCCTTACTGCGCTGGCTGAAGGTGAACTTCAGTGAAGCATTTGTGGCTTGGATTCACGTGAAAGCCTTGAGAATTTTTGTTGAATCTGTCCTGAGGTGAGTAAACACAGAGTGCAGGCAGAGATTCTTGGGGAAGTCAAAATGTACAGTTCTCTTCCTGGTGCAGTTCCTTTGTGGGAGGAACCCTTACACACCTTGTTTTGTTTTCCTCAAAGTGTGTGCCTTACACACTTCACTCCTGGAGCTCACAGGAGACAATACAGATATCCACAAAAAAGGTGACATACAAGTCTGATGAAAAACTATTCTTTGGGAGCATTTACAGGGAAGGGGAAAACAGAAAGACACTGTTTAGTTGGCTTCTGGCTTCAAAAAGAAAATGCTTTCCAATAAGGAGGCAGCACTGTTCCTGCAGCACACCACCAGTGGGCATGCCTGGAGGCTGAGGAGGGAGAAGGGCAGACAGCTGTGCCCCTTCCCAGCAGATGATCATGTACCTTGTGTTCCGAGGTATGGCCTCCCTGTGAATTTCCAAGCAATGCTGCTGCAGCCAAATAGGAAGTCTGTGAAGCGCCTGAGAGATGTCCTGAACGTGGTCTTCAAACACCTGGATGAAGTTGCAGCAGCAAGTATAATGGATGTACGTATTTGGACTGCAAGTGCACATGATGTAGCTTCTCTCAGCTTAGCCAAATGAACACTTCCACTGTCCTGGGGTTAGAGCATGCATCTCCTCACATCTTGCAGTGATAGGAGCCCTGGATGCAGCTCTAATCCCAGCTGCTTACAAACTGGATTAGGGTAGGCTCAGATTACAATGCAGATGCAGAGAGATTGCTTACATTTTCTGTTGAAGCATCTGATGTTTACAGCTACCAGAACAAAATAGGTTTGCTCAACTATGGCCATTCCTCTATGTAAAAAGCTTAAAATCTACTATAAACATTCAGAACAACACAAGCAAGAAAAATGAATTTGGAACTAAATCCTGGACTGTGACACCTCTGTCCCCTGTAAAAGGCTGTCATTCATAAATAACCTAAGCCTCCACCAAGCAGCAATAGTTGCTTTCTCTCTCCCCATATCTTGAATTCCAATTCAAAACAATTTAGGCTAAAGCAATAAATGAGCTAGCAGGCCTTCAAAACTGCCTAAACCCAGCAAACACGGGTCTCACTGCATGAGGGGAGGACAGAGATGAGTTGCTGTAGAGCTGAAGCACTCAAAAATGCTACAAGTTCATAATAGCACAGGCATGAATTCTCAATGCTAAGTACATGAGGCAACCTGAAACAAGAAGCAGAGCAGATTCTCAGTGGTGAATTCCCCACCTTAAGCATGGCACATACAAAGCTCCATGGCACCTGTGGCAAAGGAGCACAAAAGCAATCCCCTGCAGCTTGGAACTGTGCAGGTTTACTGGTACTAAAGCTGTTACTTCCTTTTGCAGCCTGGCATGGACATCCCTGGGTTACAGCTGAGTAATCAAGAATACTATCCTTATGTCTATTTCAAGATTGACCTCAGTCTTCTTGACTGCAGTTAAAGAAGAATTGCTCAAGCTTCATCTATTAATTTTCAAGACTCTCATGATATCGTAAAATAATCTGTAGCTGCTGAAAGTCAAATTGAAATGCAGATGCTGTAGCAGGATAACCTTCCTACCACTTCTAGTAATTTTTACAGTGACTATAAGTTATCTCTTATTCATAGTTTTACAAAAACATATTTCAGAGGCAGAGGTACTATAGTAGTATTTATTTTTTTTTGGTAAATTACAAAGATGGAATATCTACTGGACTTGAAATAAAACAATTTAAAAAGTGTGGTGGCTAATGGATCTACTAGGTGTATACAGTCCTCTTTCTAACAAAGCAAACTTAAAAAAATCCAAACAGAAAAATTAGAAAGCATCAGAGAAGGGCCCAAAGTTCCTTTAATTTAACAAAAAAATCCAAAAACTTAGGAAAGATCCTCAAAAGTGCTTGGAACTTATCATAATATGACTTACAGTCCCAAGTACTCATGAGTTTAGTTTTTGCAACGATATTTCAGTTTGAACAGTTCCAATACAGCTCATCTGCTGGGATGATTTATGAGTTGGAGCGATCTCCTGCACGGAATCAGCAGTTACTGCTGGCTGCCCGTGGCTCCGACACTGCCCTTCACGGGGATGAGCTATGGGCAATCTCTTACAGACACCAGATCACAAATATCCAGATTATGTTATTTCCTTGAAGGAAGGGGAATCTTTCAGCTCTTTCATTCCTTATTTAGAAACAAGCTGATCACATCAGGGTCACTTCACTAGACACCAATATACAAGACGTGGAGAGCAATAATAGTATTTTTATTAAAAAAGCAGCAGTAAACATCTCTCTTTGCAGTCCTGATTCCCCTTTCAAAGGAAATAGCAATTTCAGATCAAAACAATGCCAGATGGGAAGTGAGGAAATATTACCCAATTTGCTGGAGACAGCACCAGGGTGGTTTTGTGTTAGCACCTGGAAATCCTTATGCCCTAGAATACAGATTAGCTTCATAACTAATCCAGGGGAAAGACCAACAGCTCCCAGCATCTCTCATTGCAGCAGCAACCCCACTTCCTTTGTATTAATGATCTTATGAAGTCTGGCACAAAGAAAGAGAAAGCCCCTGAGAAGGAATAGGAAAAGGAAGACTGAAGAGCATTTAAACTAAGATTGTCTATCTTATCAGGCTTTAGGCCAAACTGTCAAGATCTCACAGCAAGGTGTTTAGGACTCCCCTCTGCACAAGCCTGTCTATTCTACAATTCACTTTCAAGAGTCATCCAAAATGGGACTGCTTGTACTATATGCACCTTTCTTACTCTATACGAGACTAACACTGTGTGTCAAAAAATATTTTATTCTTTAATTGAAACAGAAGCTGAGCAGGTTCCACCTCCATGAAAAAAATTACAGTTAAAATTGGTTACACTAACAGCCTCCAGTAACACTCAAACAGCACATTATCAACAAAAGATAAAGATGTTCCAAAGAAATATCCATGTTGTCCTCAAAATATTTGTTACACAGAATACAATCAAGTTTACTGGTTATGACAATTCATAGAATTTCTGCAATGTTTTCTTGAGATGCGTACAGTCCACTGCTGCAGTGCATCCAATAGCACAGTGTGTCATGTGCTACTTCTCCATAAAAAGGCCACTGAAGTATCTGTCTGATTGTGATCCATGCCAACTGCTCTGCAGGCTCTCCCAAGAAAAGAGGTTTCCTGAAGATCTCACAGCTCATCTTTATCCCAGTCATCCAGATCCACATCACTGAGATCAATGTCATCTTCAACTGGAAGCTGTTAAAAAGGGAAGGTTTTGAGTACATGTTTAAAAGTGCTTAATGCCAGGAGATCCCTGAATTGGAAAGATTCTTACTTCATCTTGAGAGTAAAACTCTCTCTCATCATCTCTTTCATTCAGAAAACTCCAAGTGCACTAAGCACAGGACAAGTGATCGGAGTTTAGACTAAGAGGTTGTTTTATACTAATCAAAATACTCCAGATGAAGGCTATACAAATCAACTATATAATAAAACTACTACCATATTCTGTGTTTTTATCTATCTGAAGTGGATCAGAGGACTGCAGGAACTTTGGTTTTTACAGCAATGTTGAACCTTAAGAAGGTAGACTTGGTCACCATGTTATTTATTACACAGGCTTTACCTGGCAAACTTTCTGGCATTAGGGCCTTGATGGCAAGGTCAGCATACTTAGAACCCGAGTTCCTCAACACTAGGGTCTTGAATGCATGCACTACCACCTCTCTTAGTCAGCACTGGTAACACATTTCTGCCTCAAGGGATCCTGCTTTCAGACCACATCCCAACAGTTAGGCAGGAACACTTGGTCCACAATATGAGATGATCAATGTACCATTTGGTCTGCTGGCAGGATTAAGATAATGGAAAATCATCAATACAACTCGCCACAATCTTGTAAGAACAAGAACTTTCACACTGACAGGTGTTAATTACTCTGTCCTATCACTTCTGAACACAGCAATTCCTCAGCACTTTCAGAAATGGAGCACCTCTTACCTCACCATCTTTGCCATCCCAAGGTTCAACTGAATGAATTTTGGGGAAAGCTCCACCACCCACTGGTGCTGTAGAACCACGACCAACAGAGAGTTCCCTGAAAGAAAACAAGTAAAAGTTAAATTTAAGAAATTCCTCCAACCTCCATCCACCTGGAACAGGGCCTGCTTCAGATAAGAGGAATACAACTTCATCTCTTTAAGTAGATCTAAACTATCTGGATGCAAAAACTTCAAGAAGCAGAATATGACACATCCTTTAAAGCAGAATTGAACATTTACAACTGGATTCAAAGACATCTGTGAGATACACCATTTCATATTTCAGCAGTGTAAAAATCACAGATCAGCCTCTTTAACAGTTTATCACTTAAGGCAACTCCAAGGGGAGCCTGTAATTCTAGTTCTGGAAGTCACCTGCAAGTGTTAGTTGAAACCAGTGATCATCTTTAGTGGAGACAGCCTCCATGGGTTCCAAAGGGTATGAGGTAACCAGCTTTGTTTGAGACACTCCATCCTGAACTTGCTAGTCAGGCTTGCTCAAAAAGCCCAGCATTAAAATCCTGAGGCACTAATCCCTTTGCATCTTTCAGAGGCAAGTAAGACTGAATTAGCATTCCTCCCCACGTGGAGTTCACAATTTTTATGCTCTTCACAGTGCCAATTTCCTTACTTGTAGTCAACACTGCTGAGACTGCCTATTAGACTGCAGAAGCTGCCCACAGCAGCTGGGTGAATGGCCAGCCACACCAGCTGTGACTATGCTGCTTTCTCTAGGCATCACAGATGAGCTGGAGGGTCAAGAAGAGATCATTCTAGCAAGTGGTGCTGCATAAGACAATACCAAACCAATTACCTAATGCAAAGTAAGCTGTTAAATTGGCTGTTGTGTCCTGGAAGCACCATCCAGCCTCACCCAGGAGAGGCTTCACTAAGATGGACTCTATAGACTAAGAAAATTTGCTATGTCTGACAAAGGCAGACACTTCACATGCATTAGTACAAACTGTCTGGTATTACTCTTCTTGCATCTGTATCCTGAACTTAACTTGATGCCCTAAGAATGTTCCTTTTTTGGCATTAAGGAAAAAGTCTGATCACTTTCACAGGTGAGAATATAGCACTGATACCATGAATCCAGTAGGAACTGCATACAATTAATGTGCTTCTTATGGCAAGATGGGGAGAGGCTGTTGCATTTGCTTTTGCAATTCTGGCTGTTCTCTGCCATTCTCCAAGGACAGACATGCAAGTAACACTTCTAATGTAAGGTCTCAAGGGCTCTTGCATAACTTATGGCAGCTGGTACTTACACGGAAGCAGAGCTCCTACCTCACTTTGACCATAGTAAGTAACAGTTTAAGTTTAGCTGCTCTGTTTCAGTGTTGCTGCCACCTTCTGTCATCCTCTCCACTTTCTTTCCATATTCCATCCTTCTCAGCACTGGCTCTTGCCCAGCTACACAAGAGGCAGTTTCACTGCGCCAAGCAGTGAGCTGTTGACTTTTTGGATGGATTGTTTCAACTCTCCCAATCAATTTAGCAAGTGCCAGGAGAATGGAAAGGTGGGAGAAGGAAGATAGGACCAAACTGAATCAGAAAGATGAACAGCAACATATACAACCTCAAGAACTTCAACAACACCCATTACAATTCCCAAACTGCGACCTTCCAATTACTAATGACTAGTCAGAATGCACCATTTGAATTAAATAGAATTCATTACTAAGTTATTTCTTAAGTTACCAGAGAAACAGAATTTTTCAAAATCAAAGTTCACTTCTGTTTTCAAATATTGCACTAAAACTACCTATCTAAATCTAAATGGCCAACTTAATTCTGCACACCACAAAAAGGTAATGACTGCTTTATTGCAATCCCTATTGAAACCATTCCCTCTCTCCACTGAATTCTCATTCTTAATTCTCTTAACCATGCAAGTCTTATCTGATGAAGGAGAGTCTGCTTGTGAGCTAAAGAGCCATAGCCTCAGATACAGAAAGATTTAAGTCACTTAAAAGATTTCATACCTGAGAAACTCATTAATCCCTTGCTCACTGAATGATCCTTTCAGAAGGGCAAATTTCATCTTCCGAGCATTAACAGCTGCCATTGCTGGATATCCAAAGCCTCCAATCCCCAGAGAGCTCTCAAGATCCGACTGAGCACCTGCTTCTGTCCACAGCCACCTTGAGGAAAAGATAAAACAGAAAATTAATAATGAGTATAGGCACTACAATAATTTTCAAATCACATATCCTGCAACCCTGCAGAGTTCAAGCGGGGCTCTGTATTGCCCTTGACACTTTCAAAGTCAGCAGGGAAAAGGAGACTCCTGATCTTGAACCTTGCAACAGAAGAAAGCCCCCTCTCAGCAGCACCTCTAGGGCAGTCCCACCCACACAGCCACCAAAAGCTGGATAAGAACAGCCACTAAACACAGTGCAGGGGATGAACTATGTTAGCAAGGGGAACACACTGCTACACCTTAGCCGGTATTAAGGGGAAGGTTTAAAAGTACTCAAGTCACAGACCTAAAGTTTACAAAGTTCTGCCCAAATATTACTGTGGAGGATTTCTAGCTAAGGACACTCAGTCTCAGTTCCTCTCATCTTAGCAAGTCCCCTGAGGAACCTCTGGAATAAGCCCATCTCAGCATTTTCCCCCAGGCTTTCATGCCATTTTGCTCCTCTTCACAGCAGTCAGTGTGACAGAACAGCTCTCACTTTCCTGAGAAGTGCCAGAGATCCTAACCTGCACCTGAGAGGAGGAGGAGTAAAGGCATAGCCTGCTGGCCTGTTTCTTTGAGAGCATGACACACGTTAATAAACTGCAATTTACTTGTTTTGAGAATTCAACAGTCACACTGGCAGACTCACCAACCAGTAAAAGATGGTAAAAGAAACCTCCCTAAAATACTTGAGTATCCAAGACAAGAGTAGAAGATGCTTGATCTCATTAATGCTTAGATATCACTTTTAAATGCAGAATTTGAGAGGTGGATGAAAAAAAAAAAAAGGCTATTTTAAAGTCACAACATTCCCTTCTCCAGTAATTAGTGAAAAACCAAGATATGCTACCCTGACCAAGGAACAACTCTTTATGTAGCTAAATAGGTATCATATAAATGTTATCCCATTATCCCCAGAAAAGCTCACATCTTTTCCAAGATGACCAGTGGACAACAACACTTACCCCCACATTTTCTTTTTGTATTTTTCAGCCATTTTTAACATGACATCCAGGTAAGAATTTCTCCCCGAAGCTCCTGTTTGTTAAGCAGAATTGGAGAAGTTAAAAAACACAACTACATGTTTAAGTGACAAATTCATACAGAAGTCTGCTTGCTTGTATGTGTACCTGTGTCAAGAATATGAGGCAGGACAGAAATGATGCAGAGCTGATGAGCATCACAGGTACTCTTCAGAACATCCTCACTAGTTATCTAGAAGAAAGCAGCAGAAAGTCAATGACAGTAAGACCTAGTTCTTCAGTTGTCACTGTACTTCCCTCCAACAGCTTAATAACTCCATCCTGCAAGGCAGTAAGCATTGAAACAACTTGACACAAAAGCTTAGAAGTCTCTTCTACTTCACTGGCCCCCTGGTACAAGAGTAATTTACAAAGAGTTCACAAAGTCTTCTGTTGGGACTTGCAACAGGAAACTATGTAGTACCAAATAAGGCTTACAGAAGGCACAGTCAGATGTCACTTGCTCAAAATCACTGTTCTTGCCCAAGGCTGGAAAGAGCACCCCCAGGCCTGTGTGAATGCCTGTGAGCACAAGGAGAGCCAGCAGAGGCAGCCTTTGCTGTGCATGAGGATGTTCAAGCAACAGTAACAGCAACACCGGCTTTGTGGGATCTGTCTCAAAAAGGAATTGATCCAGTGACTTACACCAGTGGTCTCCAACCTTTGATTGTGCCTCCTAACAGTAAATAAATTTCTAAGCATGCAGCCTCTGATATATGTATATCAATTATATGCATATACACACATATCAACATGTATTGCTGTATTAATATTAGAAAGCATACAAAATAAAAAATGAGAAAGATGAAATCAGCACCGTATAAAATATATTTATGTTTATTAATAGGACAGATACTTTTTTTGTTTTTTCCTTCCTGCACCCCAATGGACTGTGTGCACCTCACTTTGGAGACAAGTGATCTCCATTTCAAATCCACCAACAGCAAGCTGAAAATAGAAGCTGCCTGACAGAGGGTGGAGGTTTTTTGGACAACGAGCAAAACTACTTATCATATATCTCCTAATGGACAGCTTGCAAATGACAAGGCCCTGCCCTCTCATTGTAAGAGAAGAGATGGGGCAGAGAACTCAACTTTTTCACTCATTCCTCAAGAGCAGATTCAGACACCCTGGCACCATCCGGTCAATGCCTTTACTGTATCAACTCTGATCATCTTCCAGACAACAATAAATTGACAGTAAAAATGAACATTCAGCTTTTTGTTTTTCAAAGCTTGTCATCCTTTACTTTCTGGGAGAAAACAGTGCAGAAGCACCACGCTTAGGCAGTTTTATATTTAGAGTTCATATAGACCTGTAAAAACTGCTGCCAAGAGTATGATGGAAAAGCAATTTGAGAAAATGATGTATAGATACCTCCAGGAGCTCAGGTGGTGGTGCATTATCAGAAAACAGATCCAGAGCACGAGCAATGATATCAGATCTAGTTCTCCCACCATCATAATCAACAGGGTCTTCTCCTTTCTGGAAGATTTTAATGGTGGGAAATCCACGAATCTGCAAGACAAGTTTAAACCATCAGCTCAAATAAACCTGATATTTATGATGAAAATTATCTGCTTGTCTGAGGTCCTCCAGACTAAGAGCAAGGGAGGAGATTCAACATCTTAGTGTATCAAGTCTCACATGTTCTGACTCAACTTGAATTTTGCAGCTTCCTACCTTTGCAACAATTCAAAACCAGGTTAACCTACACTAAAATGCTGCTTTGGAGTTTTGGTGTGATGAACCAGCAATGGTTTTGTCTCAATTTAGATGCACCAAGCACTGCAGGTTTAAGCACCATGAGGACTATCTTTACCCCTGATATTTATTAAACATCCTGCTTTGTGGGGGGTGGCCAACACTGGGCCTACACGGCAGCAAGTGGACCTTAAGCTCCTTCTGCCACACTTTCAGTAAATCTTGCTCAGTGTTCCCTCTACATTGTCAGCCGTGTGCACTAAGAGGGAAACTATGCAGCACACTGTAAGCTCCATGGACTGTACTAAAAATTCAAGAGAATCCATTCTCTTTTGCAGAGCAACATGCCTCATCTGGGCAGTTGATATTGTAGGAGTGATCCCTGATAACCGGGTCCAAGGGTTCTAGAGATGCCCAACCAGCCTACAGTCTCAAGGAAGAGACTTCTCACTCAGATGATAAAGATATACAAGATGTTATGGAAATAAGTAGCCTTTCTCCTCAGCAAGATTCAGAATAATTCTTTTCCTCTTTCTCCATTTATTTATGTTGTCACTGACATTCATTAATTATTTGTGGGAAACAAATTGAATGTGTCACTCATTTTTACTCCAAAACATTAAAGTAGTACCAGATCAAGAACAGTTCAGTAAGGATTGAAGAGAAATCTGACTTGGTAGAGATGGAAAGGAAATTGTAACCACTGCAGAGCACACTCACCCCATATCGGCTTGCCAACATCTGATTGACTGTTGCATCCACTGCAGCCAGCTTTACTTTTCCTTTTGTTTGCTCCTTCACCTCAGTGGCAGCAGCTGCCCATTCTGGCTCCAGGCTGAAAAACAGAGTACAAGTGCCCTAAGCTCTCTCAAAGCTAGCAAAAGTATACCATACTTCAACATTATGTAGCATGTTTTACTCAAGAAAAATGTCTCTTGGTGAAAATGACAACTAAGAAGGTTATCCAAACAAGACTGAGGTCCTTCATCTGAAGGAATGAAAAGTTTAATATAGCTTCCAGATCTTATTTCTACTGATAACTGGGAATTTTACTGCTAAGGAGGAGTGCAGCCAGAGCAGCACCAAGGGGCCCTGAGCAGAAGCCCACAAATTTTTGTTAGATCACCTTACAAAAAAATTCACTTCTGGTATACCAGAGATGCAAGGTCTCTTTGAGGGGATTAGGGTATTACACAAAACACGCACTAACAAACTGAATTGTTAAAGTAAAACCTCATTTACTTTTTGCAGTGCCCACACCATGGGGCATAAAACTCCACCATCCACACATCGTCACTATTTTTGACATTCTTATCAAAGCTGTCATCAGTCAGCTCAATCACATCCTTCTTATCTCCACCTCCGCTCTCCCGGCTCTGTAAGAAACAAACAGACCCTCATGTAAGAAGTAACCAAAACTGGTCTCCCACACAGGCCAACTCCTCTGTGTATCACACTGAACCAAATGATCTTTATTTGAGCAAGATACAAAACAGGCAATGTTAGGTGATACAACTTTCCCCTTTTAAAACTGACAGTACACACTGCCTACTCCCCACAGCATTTTCAAGAAACAGTAAACAAACCTTCTATTGAAAAAAGAGAAATTGGGTCAAACTGACTACCAAGAAGATGTGGGAACACTTTTTCAGTTCTTCATGCACTTATCTGTCCATGAATAAAGTGCTCTCCAACCCCCACCTCCCTCCATCTGGAACCAAGTCCTGGTTTCCAGGTAAAACAAACATGAGACTTTGATATATGCTACAGGGTCCAGTCCACCCAGGTCTTCTATGTGGCAGCCCTGAGGATGGCAGAACACAGAAATAGTAGTAGGAGCCAGAAGTTTTTCAATTTACCTTCAGGGAAAAATCCAGCAAGCCAACTTCAGAAAAACTACCAAGTTAAAAAACCTTAATCTGTCTAATTTAGATTAGGATTAAGCAAATGGTACCTGAACCACCTGGAGAATGGGGCTAACGGGAACCCCAAAGTTCAAAGGGAGATGCACCTGGAGAGTAACAGCCCCATACACCAGTACACACTGAGAACTGACTAACTGGAAAGAAACTTTTCAAAGAGGAACACGAGTGTCCTGGTGGACAAGTGGAACACGAGCCAGCACTGCAATCCTGTGGCAAAGGCGGTCAACAGCCTCCTGAGCTGCACTAGGCAGGGAGTTGCCAGAAGGTCTGAGAAGGCAATCTTTTCTTCTGCTCAGCACAATGTGAAACACCTGGAGTGCTGGGTCTAGTTCTAGGCTCCCCCACAGAACAGGCATGCACACACTGGAGCAAGTCCAGCCAATAGCCAGAGCCGATTAAGGGCTCTGAGCACCTGACATGTGATGAGAGGGCGCAGGAGAGTAAAGAAAACAAAGGCAGGCACTTCGCTGCAACAAGAGACAAAAGGGACAATAAATACCATTCTATGATTCTATAACCTGAAACATAAGAGGAAAGATTTCTACAGTGAACTCAGTCAAACACTGGAACAGGTTGCCTGGAGAATGCTGTCCATTTGAGTCTCAGTTCTTGGAGATATAACTTTAAGGGACACAGCCCTGAGCAATCTGCTCCAGCTGGCCTACACTGGGCAGGGCACCTGGACTAGATAAAATTCCAGATATCCCTTCAATTCTGTGACTGAATTGGGAGCTTTGATCTCCTGCACAAGACAGTATGCAGCTGAAAAACAAACACACATTCCCTCAAATACCTGTTTTCCAGAGCTGTATCCTCCGCCTCTGCCACTAAGACGTTCTTTCACCAGGGACCGCAGAGCACTTAGAGCAGCATCCACAATAGCATCACTTGTCCTGCCACCTGCAGTGCAGCAAAGTAAGTGACCAAACCATCAAAAGGCCAGTTTAAGGTATACTCCTAACTCAATTACAAACTTAATCCTCCCTCACCCTAATGATCTTTCAGGAGAGTCAGGACTGGGCTATGAGTGGTGCAATATCTGATTTAAACACAAGCAGGAAGACTGACTTCACTACACCTTTTCATTACCTGGCTTTGCTGATGAGGAGTGACTCTATGGCAAGCTCCAAACAGACAGGAAGGAAGGAATAATTCCTTGAAACTCTCTATCAAGCTCCAACAACTATGAATTGCAGGTGGGACTGTTAGACAATGCTAACACATACACAATTTGGTCAAACCACTCCCACCCATCTGTCTCTCCATTACTAGAAGCACTAGACAGGAAGGAAAAACCACACAACACAGCATTAACAGCTACCACGAGTACTGCATTCAGGGAAATTTTTAGGCGTGCAACATTTAAAAATTCATCACATTTACCCTGATAATCCTCTGCTTTGTTTTTGTTGGCTCCAAATATCTTGATAGTTGGAAACCCTCTGACTCCATACTGTCCACCCAAGGATTGATGTTTATCTGCATCTACTGCACCCACTTTCACTACACCCTGCAGAAACAAAACAAAAAATGACACCTAAGACTTTTACAGAAATTTGACACTTTTTATACTCTCTGCTGGGGGCACAAGGGAAGAGGGGAATAGAGAGGAGCAGTTACTAGGACTGCAACAGAACAGAGGTATTTTACCCCACAAGCATAAAACTACAGAATACTATAAATGTCCACTTCTTTCTTCAGCATGACAAAACAAATTTTAAATTGTTTGGGCTATTATTTAGTTGGGTTTTTTGTTTGGTTTTCTAAGAAGGAGAAAATGTATTTTTTACATAGGCAAGAGTTCAGTTAATCACAACATGACTAATTTTTCTGTAATTAAAAAAGCAGTCAACAGCAATGGCTTACAAAGCTGTTTTCAGTCCTAGAAAATAGTAATGGGAATTCACAGGGACAGAACTGACTTTTTTCCATTACAATTCAATGGCTTCTTTTATATCCCGACTTTTCAAGTGCCTGAATAACACTTTTCTGCTAGACAAGTATGATTGAAGTGATAATGGCTGTAAGGACCAAAAGCCTCCACCTTCCAAATCCAGATGTCAAACAGCCAAACTCTCTTCAGTCCACTTCCACAAGCACATTTGAAAGGCTAAACTTACTTTTAAAGCTGTTGCTGCTTTCTTCCACTCAGGGGTTAGCCTTTGACAATGACCACACCTTTTAGAAAAAACCAAAACAAAACCAACAAAAATGGTAAATGTCATTCAAATCTGACAACTATTTCACAATCTCACAGCAAACTGTAGGAGACTGAGGATTTACTCATGATGAAGAAAAGAGCCTGTGCCACAAGATCATCACTCAGGCTTCTGAAGAAAAACCTCCACATTATATAGACTGACGCAACACTAGAAAAGGCACAGCAAGGCTTCCCCTAAAGCTCTCAGTCCAGACAGAGTGAAGGTGTTCCAACAAAAGGCCACTTTCTCCAGAATGTGGAGCTTTGGATGGCAATATAACAGAGGATTTGTACTAAGATGGAATATATCTATCACCAGAATTAAAATGGAATACAGACTCCATACTCTGGACCTGAGCAGAACAGGAGACAAAGAGGGATGCTAAATTAAGATGCACAAAGCCAGTATTTTTAAATGGAAATTGGAAATTTTAAGTGTGAATTCAGATCCATGCTTTCACATCAGAATTAGGCTCAGAAACACAGAAGTGAGGGACCTTCTCACTTACCTACTGGACCTTAATCAATCGGTCATTTTTAATACTAATTTAACCAGAAAAAATCAAGAAGAAAAATGGCATAGGTTTTGCCAACTTGAAATGCCAATTCCTGCCTTTTTCCCTCATGAAAATATTTAAAGCAGGAATCCCAAGTACAGCTATTCTGCTAGTCATGAGGCCATCAAACTGACAACTGGGCTGCCAAAAACTGAATGAAACCTTGAGCTGATCAGCAGCAGATTCCCATGCTGCTCTTCTGTCATAAGAGCAAGCAAGTACACAGCTGCAGTTCTTACCATGGGGCATAGAACTCCACGAGCCACAGGCTCTCACTCTGAATGACCTCCTTGTTGAAGTTAGTTGGTGTGAGCTCTATCACATCGTCACTGGCCGAATATAAACCGTTAACTGCCAGGAACAAAGTGCAGCTTACTGTGCCTACAACGAAAAGCAAAGACATCAGCAGTCCCGTTGAACATTCATGACTCTCCTGTTGCCATGGCTAAATCATCTCCCTGCTCTTTGCAAACCAGCAGTGGTGGGAAGGGATTCCAGCTAGACCAGATAAAAAAGGAAGCTAAGGCACGATATAAACTCTCCCTCCTCACTCAAAACGTGATTCCACAGGACCATGTAAAATAGGGTCTGGGCCTGAAGCTAGCTGGAGTTACGCCACTCCTGCAATGGCTCTCCAGAGAGACTTGTGTCAAAGCTCCTACCCTAACTCCTGCTGGCACCAGAACTTCTGCAGGGATCCCCACCACCCTGACAGAACTGTTTTCTTTCAGTTCTTATAGAAACTCCTAAGCCAACTGTTCAAACCTCTCGCACAGCAGGCACTCAAACACATTTTTTACAGGATCACATTACTATCACAGGACTATCCCAACTAGGCTTGGCATAGTTACACTAAGTTTAGGACCAGCACTTGACGCACTGGTAGTGCAACACTCTGGCTCATGAGGATCTTAGTCTACCATTGATTTATGTCTTTAGAAACAGACTGGAGAACAACAGCTAAATCTCTCTGGTTAACAACTCAAGCACCCTGAGAAGGCTAAAAAAATAACATTAAAAGATAAAAGGAAATTGCTTTCTCTTATGGCTTTGTACTTCTGATAATTTCTGGAACTTATTATTGCTTGAGACTTTGTACATAAAGCCTCATAACCCTTCCTTCTACCTAGTCAGGGAGACTGAGAGATTACTTGATGAGAGATGACAAGCATCTCTGTAACAAAATCCACCCAGCAAAAGTATTTTCTTAATCCACTAAAGACTGGAGGAAGAGCTCAGACACCCAAGTTAGAACTAGACATAAAAAAGCTTTGCTGCAAGTGGTTAACAACTTGAATGGGAAGCTGCACATTCTCTCTCAATACTCAACATGAGAGAAAAACAGGTCAATGATGCAGAAACTCTACAGCACATGGTATACAGACTGCACAGCATCACCTACACTTTTATCAGTCCCACGCAATAAAAGCCAGTTTCATTACCCCTATTCTGCAGGAGAGTGAAGCTGACAGAAGTAATTTCTTTCCAGGTTACTTATGCAAAGATCAGGACTGAATAGCCACACTGTAAACCAGTGCCCTCTCCACTGCACCACTACCCCATCCTAATGGTTTCTTCTAGCAAGAGAACCCAACCCTTTTCTTTTGGGGCGATCAAAGTCAGTTTCCACCACCAGATGTAGGTGTTAGATTGGCTCTGTCCCTTCAGTACGCCCATACACAAGCAGCAGTTCGTCAGCATTGATCAACTGACTTCCAAGGCGATCTGTGGCTGTCACAGCTTGTTACGGTGACCTACAGTAGCAGCTGCTGCTGGGGCAGAGTAAGAAAATAAGGATGGAAAAAGCTCCTTGAATGTTACAGTCATTCTGAAGAGAAAAAAACCTCCTCTAGACAGAATGATACCATTAAATTGAAATCAGCATATTCTCGCTTCACCTTTTAGGTGACCTCTGTCAGAATACATTCAGAAGACAGAATTCACTCGGCCACTTTTGTCCCTTAAAAGAGAGAAGTTCCAGCTTATGTAAATACACCTGCTAAAGAGAACTCATACAAAAAAGTAAATGGTGAAATTCACCTAGTCCGGCATCACTGTATTTTTTTTTAAACTATGAGTCATGAACTGGTGGCATAACTTTCCTTTCAATAGTGAAACATTCAAGGTTTAATTCAACTTCAGCAAAGAAAAAGGTCATTTTCCTACAAGTACAAGCCACATAAATGCAAATCTGTCCTTTTTATTAAGGAAAAAAGAAATAGATAATCTGATTTCAAAAGCTGATTTCTAATGTAAGCACATCATACAGACAGAAGCATCAATAGGTTTACTGATGCTAAGGAGGCTGCATGGCATTACTAGTATTATTTTTACTGGTGTTACTAGCCCTAACTGAACCGCAAAGTTGCAAGTCAGGAGATCTATTAAAAAAAAAAAAGCTTTTTTCATGGGATGATGATACTGACTCTGTGAAGTTCCTCCCACAATGCGCCCCCGCCGCAGCAGTGCTCGGTGTGCCGAGGCCCACCGGTCCGTGCACACGTGCGCTCGGCGAGCCACGGCCTGCGGCAGAGCTGCCGGCACCTGCGGCGTTTCCATCCACGGGCCCGAGCGGGACTCGCTCACCGATTCCTCCGGCACACTAGAGGCGGCACAGGGGCAGGGGAACACCAGCCCATCTCGGACTCCTCCGTTTGACCTCGGTCACTGCTCCCTTGCTGCCCTCAAAGCACCAGATCGCTAGACAGGACAGCCAGGCACGCATCAACACCGCCCATCACTCAAATCACTCAAATCACAGTCTTTGATTAGGGTGGGAGATAACCATCGGGTTTTTTTGTTTGTTCGTTCGGGGCTTTTTGGGTTTCTTTTTCCTGCTGGGGTCTTTAGGATCTCTCTACGCGTGCTCCGCTAAGGCACCGAGCAACCCCCGCCCCCGGCACAGACCGGCCACAGCCGGACCGCGACTGCGAGCCTGCCCCACGGAATCAGTGGGGCTGGGAAAGCCCTCTGAGATCAAGTCCAGCCCGTGACCGATCACCCCTATGTCAAACAGACCAGACCACGGCACTGAGTGTCGCGCCCAGTCTTTCCTTTAACACTTTCAGGGACCATGACTCCACCACCGCCCCGGGCAGCCCATTCTATTAGCTCATCACCCTGCGTGCGAGGAAATTCGTCCTAACGTCCAGTCTAAACCTCCCCTGGCGCAGCTTAAGACTATATCCTCCAGTCCTACTGCAAGCCGCCTGGGAGAAGAGGCCGATCGCCACCTGGCTACAACCTCCTTTCAGGAAGCTCTCCGCTGCGCCCGCCGCCCCGCACAGCGGCCGCACGGCCCCAGGCCCCGCTCCCTCCCGCCGCGACG